>JAMZAV010002362.1:0-101177 GCA_024449915.1 Sweltsa coloradensis | reverse complement strand
AATGCGATCTAGAGGATAAAGGGGGAAGCTTCTCATTTGGGTTTGTTTTATAGTTACCGGCGCTAACACCAGCAGCACTGTAGCTATACAACATCGCGGCCTTCTAGATTAGCGCCTTCTTTTTTAACTCAAGGTCTACTGGATAATGTAGCTTGCCTTTATCGACTCTGCCTTTATGGTCTTTGAGGACATGATAGCTATACAACTCCAACGCCCGTCTCGTGAAATCGTTCCGTCAGGATTGCCGGGGCAGGATTTAAATAAACAGCCCCCCCCCCCCCAAATCGTAAGCAGTCACTGCTCCAAAGCCCAACATAATAGATATTCTTAGATCCCACCGTACAACACAATCTCATCAGTTGTTTTTGTGGAATGTGGAAGTTGAAGAGCATCTTTTTAATGTCAAAATTGTTCTCTTTAGTTAGTTAGATTTGAATAGGATATACTATGAATGTATCAAACAAACAAATAAATAAATACTAGGTAATGAACGGTTGTACTTAATTGTAAAATTATGGTGTATTATACGGTGTGAATATAACAAATAAATACAAGCAAATGAACGGTTGTACTTAATTGTAAAATTATGGTGTATTCTACAGCATGGAAAAATATAACAATAAATTCAAGCAAATGACGGTTTGTACTTAATTGAAAATAGGGTATTTGGGTTTGTGAATATAAAAAACAAATACAAATAATGAAGGGTTTTGTACTTAATTTAAATAATGTGTATTCACAGTGTGAATTGAAAAACAAACAAAATACAACTAATAAGGTTGTTTCCTAATGTAAAATTATGGTGTTATTTCCACATGTGAATATAACAAATAAATAAAGTAATGAAACGGTTGTACTTAATTGTAAAATTATGGTGTATTCTGTACACGGTGCCGCCAACTAGGGCATAATTATTAATCCATAAGTCGTTAAATATAACAAAACATGGACGACGATTACACTAAATAATTAATATCCACGCATTAGGTAGCGGTAAGTGACCGAGTAGTATTAACGAAGTGTTACTTGTGGAGACTGTCCTAGGTAGTGTACAATGCAGGGAGATAGAGCGTGGGCACACTTACTTGTGAACAAACTCAAAAGAGGAAGGTGATTTTTATATATCCTATATTGTTATAAAAACCGATTTATAACACAAACAACTAAATAAAATTCGGTCCAAAATTGCACACAAAATAACTAAATGGAATGTGCAAAGTTTGAAATAATATTATAACACAACAATGTATTATAATAACGTTTGATAACATATTAGAATTGTATACTAAAAACATGAAGTAAATTTTAAAAAATCAAATGTAAATCAAGAAAAAATATCAACGAAAAGAAAAAGAAAATTTATTAGACGATCCCCCTCTCAAATGAAAGAGGTTTGCCAAAAGTAAGGAACAACAAATCAGGTAATAATCAAACATTCAAGGAAGAAAACACCAAACACGAATTTCCATTCTTTTGTACTTATCTTGAAAATCTTTAGAAATAGTCTTGACTCTAAAATATGATGTGAATGTAATATCATGTAGTTTATAGGAGAAATACCAATTGTTTAAACGTAGGCCCAACTTCTAAAAAGTTCTTCGGATATTATTATACAGATGTTGGGATTAACACTGCGTTGTTTTCATGTAGTGGACCTACTCAACCATGCAATATTGTGTAAGATGTGATAAGGTTACGCGATATAGTAATATTTCTTAGAACCATCTACTATGAATTGTTAAATATCTAATCATTTTATTATTTTATGATCCCCAGTGCTTTTATAGCCAAACCATTATTGGATCATAAATCTCAACGTAACTAGGAAATGGTTTTCATATTTCATAAGCTGGCGTTTCGAAGGTCGACGACCACAGTGACGCACTTCAGGCTTACCCTATCACAGGAACTATCATATGTTAAATTACTGGGTTGTCAATTGGTAGAGTAGTTCTCAATAATTTAATTATGAAATACAAATACAAATATGTCTAACAAAATAATATAGCTACATTTATTAGTTATACAGTGCGCAAACCAACTCTGTCATATTGTTAATTAATGATATATACTATTAATATGATTTACTGATTAAAGATTTCAATAATTAATCACGTCTTTAATAGTAGGCCTACTGAGTCGATATTTTTGTCTTAATTCTAAGATACACCTAGATTTACTTGTATTGACCTACAATTGCTGAATAATTCCGTTTAAAATAAAGATTTCGTAGTAGTACCCATACAGTATTGATTCACAAATAAGCATTCTTCTTATAGCAAAATGTTTATACCAAAAATCCCTTTTAAAGCGTATTCAGCTACACAATCAGTAAGTTTACTAATTGCCTATCCATGTTCTACATTATTCTAGGACCTACTCAGTGCAAACTGATTCTTGTACCTACTTTAAAGGTCACATACAAGGAAAAATATTCATTACATCGGTAGGAAAAGTATAATAAACTGCCTAAGGAGGTATTAAATCTGGTACCTAACAAATTTAAACCAGCTCTAAAGATGCACCTAATAGGAAACCCACTAATAACCTCAGAACGGAAAAATTGTTAATTTGTATATGTATTGGTAAAATATCTACTATTTTCTATACACGTGGGTATCGTTAAAATTCACTAGCTCAGTTTTAATTTTAACAAAAATAAAGCCCCTTACTTTGAAGAATATATTAAATGTCAGTTAATTGATACAAACCCACGTGTATTAAGGTGAATATCATCGATTTTCGAAAGAACTGATAGTTTTAAATGTTCCATGATTTTCTTTAACATCAAATTAAATAATAAAAACATGTGTTCTGCGTGAAGCGTATGACTCCGAACACAATCTCGACACATGACTGGCGCATGACTGGCACATGTCTGGCGCATTACTGGCACATGACTGGCGCATGACTAACGCATGTATGGCACATTACTGGCACATACTGGCACATGACTGGCACATGACTGGACTAATATGCAATATTTCAACCGATATAAAAAAGTTTTGATCTAAAGCATGACAATGACATGTTGTTCTTCTTTGTAAATCAGTTTCTAACTGAATAGAATAGTCGTTAAATAAATAAATAAATAAATAAAATTAAAAATAAATAAATATTTATGTTTTTGTGGCTAACGATTAGCTATAATAGAAAATACGATGTTGGTAAATTAACAACGATTGCTGTTTTCAAACCATGCGTTGATGAACATTAAGAACCACACACTGTCAAAAGTGAATTTGCCTTCACACGGTATTCATGTCACTTGCATATAGATAAACAAACATTGTCAAGCCTATAACTGAAAAATTATTTTATCATCCAAATGTTGCTCAATTTTGATTGCCATTGTCGTTGTTATGGTCAGTATGTATTCATTTAGGTAACTCAATTCTATTTGTTCTTGTTTGAAGTTCTGAGAGATCTGAGTAGCCATTTAGCTGTACATCATAATGTATACAAACAACTGACCTTCGTGATAGAAATGTTTAGGATTAATGTCTCATTTAATTCATATTATAGATTAAATACGGTCATTGCCCGTCCCACTGCCATATGTATTTGCACGACATTACTGTGTCATTATGCTTTAATAGATCATAGATATCACATGCACGACTATTGCAGCGTGTCCACACGTCATAATATTTTTAACAAGTTATTTTAAATCACGTGTTGATGTTATGTATTGTGTATGTAATTTTTTCAATATACACCGCCATCTAAATACTAATGTTTGTCTCGCCGAGATAGAATCTCTACCGTTGCGCAATATCAGGCGGTGACTAAGAAGTGATCGTTCTTCTACATCACAGTTGCATTGCTTTCTCGCGTGCTGTACTTTCTGTCCACCGCCTCAGCAAAGTGCGGCGAAGCTGATGTTTGACAAGGCGGTGCATGAACTCACTCGACGACCGGATGTGACGTAGAAGCATTTTCATCGGAAGTACCAACTTGTTCTTTGAAATTCAAATTGTTGATGACTAATGATGCATTGCACATTCTTGAACCGACAGAAGGATGTAATAAATTGAATCCTTATCGTAGCTCAGATGGTAAGTTATACTTTCTGTGAAATTGTAGGTGTTGAATTTTCTCCGAGATAAATTCTACTGATTGCGTATATGGATTCGATTATCCTTCAAGTGGTAAAATGTGTCGGTGCGTGCGTGCGTGCTAATGTCGGCGGGAGACTTAGCATACTGTGACCTTGAAGGGTTTTACATGGACACGCATAAATATGAGTAAGCACGATTGCCAGAAGACTTCACCAAGGGTCAGACTCATAAAAAACGGTGCAAAGGTTATTATGTGATAAATTCGGCACCGCCACTATAAGATTTGGTTTTGCTTTCTTATCCGTATCCATATAAATGAGTAGAATGCAAGTAGCCCTGCCTCAAAAAACTGTCTCCGCGACAGCTTTTATAGGATGTTTGTTAGCATGTATTTGCAAAGTTTGACATGACAAATCTATAAAGCAATTATTGTAAAGATAGAATTGGGTGGTGGCAAACGAAATTAATGTTATTTTTAATCTTTGAAAACATGATTTAATGAATATGACTATTTCAGTGAAATTTCAAAATTATGTACGAAAAATATACCCCCAATTTCTGAAAATTACAAACTTCTGACCACTTTCACTTTTTTTAAGATATTTTTGTTTGTTGTTTTGTTGACTGTTGTGTGTTGTTGTTGTTTTGTTGTTGTTGTTGTTGTTGTTGTTGTTTGTTGTTGTTGTTGTTGTTGGTTGGTTTGTTTGTTGTTGTTGTTGTTGTTGTTGTTGTTGTTGTTGTTGTTGTTGTTGTTTTTGTTGTTGTTGTTGTTGTTGTTGTTGTTGTTGTTGTGTTGTTTTATTTGAAGAGAACTAACGTCAGTAGATCAATGCTTTTTAAAATAAATTTAGAAGGAGGAGAAGCACATTCAATCTAATTGTTCTTATATTGACACGTTATTTTATTATATTTTGTTCACAAGATGTATGAAAACAATATGGCCTACAACCAAAGGGAGGTGATATTTTATTCAAAGATGTCGTAAATAACGAAATAATCCACTTTTTCTTCGAAAAACAAAATATAATCAGTTGTTGTGTTGTTTTAGAGAGCATTAAAAGATGTCGTTAATTGTGTATTAATTCTATTTTCGTCGGGACTCAAACATGCTAGATATAAAACTACTCGACTTTCTTACGTATTTCACGTGATTGTGAAAGGCGTAGGCGAGTTGCATTAGAAGATAAAATTGCCTATAAACTCGCAAACTATAAAATCTCAAAAATAAATATAAGTTTACAGCCTAGTAAGTGTATTCAGCCGTTATCTTTATCGTAGTTCAAAAATGTAAAACCAAAAACGAATTACCCCACATTATTTAACTACAATGATTAAAATCACGCAAATTGCATCTTGAATTTTCTTCCTTATCTTTATCTTTGACCAACTTCTTTGCAAAGTTTCCCCGATCGATCGTTCTCTTTTTCCGCGTGATTTCTTTGTTCTGGTTTCGCTTGACCTGTGGGCAGTATAAGGAGGGGAAGGGGGGCTCTTCTTCTAGTTGCGTGACCGATCCTGCCTTATCAAACAATCTACCCCCCCCACTCCCCTCCCCCACACTATTGCACCATGCACGTAAGTCGAAGCACCTGTATAATATCAACGAACGTTGAACCCTTAAAATGCGAATTAATATTATTCGCCAACATTAAAAAAAAATAACGGCATATGAAATTCCTTATTGTTGTATAATATTAGTTTAACAAAAGCGAGTGACTGAGCAAGTACACTTTATTATGCTAATTTACACTTAATCTATTATAACAACGTAAATTATCACGTTCGAAAAGGTCAAAGTTCAACGAAATTTCCATAGAAATTTAAGTCTTATCATCGGGTTGAATAAACTTAGACATAATGACTCCACTAGATCAAATCTGGCGGTTGATCTTAAAATACTCTCTACGGGGGGTGTTTTTAGGCTTTTCCAACTTCTTTGACGTTGATGAGGCAAGGGCTATTCTAGGGTTTGTTTGTTGACGATCTATAAGGAAATAAAATTAGAAGTTTCTAGGCACCTGATTGGTTGGTGGAGCTACACGTATTTCCGTTGCTTTCTATACTGTGGTTAAAGTCTGCAACCTGACGTATCGGTCCACTTTTCTAACATTCATGCAACGCCAACTACAAAGGTTTTTAACATGGCATTGTGAACCTATAAATTAAAGTGGAATTGTAGAAAAAATTAAAGTTCATAAAGTGAACAAGAAATCTACAGCTAAATCACACATGCGACAATCAGTTCTTTTTAGAAACCTTGTTTTAATGGTATGAATAATTTATTCAAATTACATATTGTGTTTAATCGAGACTGTTTTATATGCATTCATAAATGTTATGTTGGTACTAAATTTTAACGATCATTTGATGTTTAAAAGAATCGTTGACCAAAGTCAATGCACTTGATCCGTCCATTAAAGTTATTTAAAGCACACTTTGTGTGTGATTTATTTATTTATTTATTTATTTAATTAAAAAACTGACTATTGCAATGTGGGTCTTGCGCAACCATGTGGGTTTTAAATTTACAGCAAAACAATTGCGTAAAATATTGTATTTGTATTCAAATGCACTATGGGATATTAGGACAAGGTTATCATAATTTAAAACTGGACATGAACAGTTTTGCTATTCTTCATTATTTCGTTGTGTTATTTGGTGGATAACCTGTCGCATGTAGTTCAATTCATGTGGCCTTGTTGCATGCAGTACAGCACTATGCAACTATTGAACACGCGACAGACAGCAGCTATTGAATTATTCACTGTATGCAGTTACATACACCGTGGAAGTGGCTCATTGTTTCTTTGCGAGACTCTTAAACGGAAGGAGGAGGGTTAGTATTTTCTGAGCAAAGTTTGCTTACATTTGCCTAGCTAGCTTAATAGGTTCACCACTCAAGACAATATGAAGACCATTACTAGAAACCAAATTACACCCCAATCAAATAATCTCAAGTAGGGCCTTCAATCAACTGCAAAATATCTCAAATTTTCATTTTTGCACAAATCTTTGTTAAATAATCAGTTTGGAGCCACAAATGAAGACACAATTTTCGGAAAAAATACAAAATTGCCAACTAATCAAACAAAAATTTTAGGAATTTTTTATTAAATAATAATAAAATATTTTGCATTTCTTTTATTGGGAAAAATATCTTGAGTTTTCAGTTTTAAACAGTAACTTATAACCACAAAACGTGCATGCTCCCATCCCATCTATTTCCGAAACTATCTAGTAAAGATTGCATTTAGGTTTTACGAAGTTGAACCCAAAATCTACAATTAATTTTAAAACGTTTCTATAAAAAAATAAATCTAAGTGAATTGGCTCCATTTAGCCCCCCCCCCCCCCTCCCCGAAACCCCTCGACGTCGAACGCCTCGACTATACAGTGTTTAACCCGCATGTGCGACGCGTGTAGAAAGAATCGGGCGCGAAGGCTGAACGTCACAGTATAACACTTGTGAATTATTAACCTCTCCAGCTACTTGACGTCACACCCGGAAGTCGAGGCTTTATCGCCAGGTTCGAGTCCGACCGAGTGCACGAAGGTGCGTCGTACAGCGAAGTCGTGTTTCACACTTACACAACCAGGTAAACCAACACTATAGGAACAAAAACTCTTTCATTATCATGTGACTGTAAGTGTTGGCTCAAGGGACTACCGCCAACATTAACACCACGCGAAATTACCCTATTTTTGTAATATCTCACAAAAAGCCTCGCAAAATCGAAAAAGTATAATAGACCCTATGTACTTTTGTTATACCCTGCGAGAATGGTTCTTCAAATATTATGATCAGTGCAGTGGCGGAACTAGGCGCCCGCAGGGCCCGCAACTGCGGGCGGGCCCAGGCCCGTTTAGGGGCCCCGTTAAAAAAAACTTAGTAAAGAAACCACAGTATATCACCCTGTTTGGAAAAAATCTTGTATTTGTTTTCGTTGCTAAAATTACCGTTTTTACGAATCTAGCGGTGTGAAGGTGAAATCTAGCGGATATTTAGGAACTTTAAGCGTCCACAACACAACACACAAAAAATATATTATTTTGGGATTGCATTCAGCCTACAACTATTTTCTAAAACGCACCAAACGCACTCTAAAAATATTTTCAAAATCCTCGCCTGCGGCGCTATTGTTGGGGGCTTCGCCCCCCAACCCCATACTTGGTCCTTATATAATACCCCCGGGTATTGCCTGCCCCCCCCCCCCCCCGGAATGAACAGCCTGAATTCAACACTGCGTCTCTGTATGTGTGTATCTGTTAGGGGGGCCCCATATAAATTTTGCGGGCGGGACCATGAAACGAAGTTACGCCACTCAATCAGTGGCGTTTTTAATTACAGAATAAATAAATATTATTTAATCCGTAATTAGAATCACTACTGGTCAATAGATTTGAAAAACATTTTTTGCCGAGTAAAGTTTTAACGAAACTACATAGGGCCTACAATCCTCTTTTTCGATTTTGCGAAGCTTTTTGTGAGATATTACAATAACAGGGTAATTTCACGTAGTTTTTAATGTTGGCGGTACTCGGATTCGACAGGTCCCGGATTCAAATTAACAAAGTAAAGAAGAGAGAGACGTGTCTTGATTGTGAGGAGATAGAAACAGGGAAGATATTGGGAAGATAGGGATAAATGGAGGTACTTGGAATTAGCAAGCAGAATAGTAGTAAAAAGAAACTGGTAAAGAGGAGACAGAAGCAAATGCGTCAGGTCTGGGGGTCTATTTACTAAGTGACAACAGTCGAGTGACACACAGCGACAATAGTCAACCGAAACGACAACTTTAGTCAAGCATCTGACAGCCGCTTCTGAGTTTGTCTGTTGTGTATTGCCAACAATAACACTATAAACATTTTTAATGCCGTCTGTCAATGTTTCCTTAACGTAATAAACATCTACATACAGATAAGTAATTACTCTTTTATTTGGTATGATGAAAATTCGAGGTGGCAGCTCTCACTTGCTCGCTGTCACTTGTAGCACAGGTAGTATTCTATTATCTTTGCTTTTAGTATATAGACCACGTGGATACCCCGGCCGCTATACGCAAGCTAGATTGTCCGAGTCGTGTAAGCTAACGCTACTGCCAACCTGGATATTAGTTTGTTTGGAAATGGGGAATGATAGAAAAAAACTAAAATCGACAAATAACATTTGAACACAATTTTAATGCTAAAATAAATAATTAATTGATTGTAGATTCACTTATTACAGAAGCGACCCGGCACCTCCACCAAATTGCATTTTTTTCGAATTCCACATTTGAACACCAATCCATCATTAATATATAATTACTACTATAATATTATATTAATAAATTATATAAATATAATTTACTGCTTAGATATCTCAGTTGAAACTCACATAAATGTAAATAAATGTAAATGAATAATAAAGCAATAAAACAACTCTTCTTCGAAACTTACCGTCCAATAAAAGGGCGCTGGTCCGACGCGTATGGCTCTACGAGGACGTGAGTTCGAATCCCGCATAAGGCATGGGTTTGTTAATTTGTCTTTCATCATCACCTATCACCACTTAATGTCTTGAATAGTAATATTGCATTAATAGAGGCGTTAGGCAACACAAAAATCAAATTCTTTGAATCGTGAAATTCTTGACATAATCGTCTATATAAAATATATTTACATCGTAATCGAACTTGTTAAACAGTCAACAGTTGGTATTGTTTATTATTTTTACATGATATTATTTAATGATTTATTTCATTTATATTTTGTTTGGAACCGACAGGTTTGACTTAGTTTTCTTTAAATTAAAGGTCCTCACATGCAATCAGTTATGACTGAGTGGTCAACTCTAAATAATAACGTATAAAACATTATTATTATTATTATTATCATTATCATTTATTTAACAATTTCTTAGGTTCAACAATTCATATAGATACAGACTTACGCTAGAGTGTGGACACAGGTAGATCTACATCTATATGCAAATATTATTAAGAATCCAAATATTACTATGTTTTTATATATGTTTTCAATAAGCCAACAAACAATTACTGATTTATGCTTGGCAGTATGCTTATGAATTAGCAAATATTAACTACTCAATACTAATAAAACGCCACTTTAGTAAGAAAATGCAGTATATGGTCTAGAATTCAAGTAAACTACGGATATTAATCCCCTAAGCAGTGTTATATCACGTTAATAAGGTAAGTACAGGGTTGCTTAGCAACCTTATCATCCAATACTTCCGTTGCAGCGTGCTCGTTCCATGCATTTACACTGAAATGACCGCCCCCCCCCCCATGTTGACTATACTTCCTTGACCTTACAGCTCTATGACGCCCTCTGCTAGCAAGATTGAATCAATACGAAAAATCGTTAAAAATTTATAATGAAATCAACATCACGGTAAAAAATTAAAACGTCTATTTTGATCCTGCGTGCATGGATATATATATACACTTTTAACCTGGCTGTAAAACAATCCGTTAGAATAATTATCTTTGCGCGTGATGGTTTGATAGATAACCTGACAAACAATACGCCAGACTGCTGGAAATAGTTAAATAACAAAAACATCCTTCTTATGAGCCTGACCTCTAAAATAGATTCCACGGTGGAGGTTTGCCGTTGTTCTTAACTGATAGTCAATCTGATAAGGGTATTTTTCGCAGCCAAACGGAAGAGAGTAATTACGTAAAACATGGTGGGATGTTGGGGGGTAGGGACATGGCGTGTTGGGGAATCTTAACAGAGTCTATAAACGAAATGATCTGGACGAAACTTGTGGCAAGACGACTATTCCGGCGATTTATCGTGGACAGAATTAATCTGTGTGGGTGGAAGGCGGAAACATTTCGAAGTATTTGTTGAGGAGGGGGATGTTCATCTGTAAATAGAGTTGCTTTAATGGTGCGTTATAAATATATTTGGTTGGAGTTAGTTTGGTGTTATTGTCACAGGAATAGTTTTGAATTGAATGAATGGGACTTTTGGTCACGAATGTTCTCTGTTTATTGAGCTTCTTGTTCCTACTACGACTTAACTCTGGTTAACACGGAAACAACTTTACAAAAAATGCAAGAAAATTCAATGTTACATTTCGACCGTAATTTTTAGTAATGCAAATCCTTATTCTTATTTTTACTTATCGTGTAAAGTGTTGTGTGATTCCTTTTAGTTTTTAGCGTAAGTATTAACATTATTATTGGATGAGCGAAGCGAAGACTTCAATTTCACTGACCCCCAAAAAATTTAGCTCGGGTGTTTTTTTTTTTTTGTTTTTTTGTTTGTTTGTTTTTTTTGTCTGTTTGTTAACTCTCTACCAGGCAAACGGCATATCCGATCTTGATGAAAATTTGACAGGACCTTCGAAATCTCTGAACTTAGAGGTGTATTGTTTTTGGGTACAATCGAAGAAATATTTCTCATGAATATCGTACTTTTACGATTTTTTCGATTTTTGGTGCGATATTTTCGTGACATTTGGGCCAATTCTGACCAAACGGGTGGGGCTACAACGTTCATATTATACATGGACATTAAGGTTATGGTGATGTAGTACCTTTTGAAAGAAAAAGTTGAAAAAGTTAGCCAGAATCTATAGAAATAAAGCTTTTAATATAAGTTTTTTGATTTTTTGTGCGATATTTTCGTGCCATTTGGGCCAATTCTGACCAAACTGGTGGGGCTACAACGTTCATATTATACATGGACATTAAGGTTATGGTGATGTAGTACCTTTTAAAAGAAAAAGTTTAAATAGTTAGCCAGA
Source organism: Sweltsa coloradensis (assembly GCA_024449915.1). Lineage (NCBI taxonomy): Eukaryota > Metazoa > Arthropoda > Insecta > Plecoptera > Chloroperlidae > Sweltsa > Sweltsa coloradensis. The sequence goes on along the minus strand of JAMZAV010002362.1, from coordinate 89,354 downwards.
ATCTATAGAAATAAAGCTTTTAATATAAGTTTTTTACGGTAAATAATACCAATTGACAGTAACAAAAGAAACTTGACAACAATCAGCTACAATGCGTAGGTAGCAAAACAAAGAACTTGCAAAAGTAAAGATATCCCATGCAAACTAAAATTTTTAAAAAGCTCATCCATCAACGTGGCGGGACTTTAGCGTTTTCCTAGTTAATTAATTTAATAAAAGTATAATATTCACTTTAAAATCTGTTTCTTGAAAGAAATCCACCTACTATGATTTTCATAAAAGTGATAAACAACAGAAAAAATTGCAGTAATACATTAAAAAATCAATATGTATGAATATGTACAATCAAGATTTTGTTCTCTTTTTTTAGATTCTTGTTATCCAATTTCAATTATAATTTCTATCGTTTTGTCTTATCATTATTGTATCAGGTCGTGGCGTATTTTTATCTACTTACGAAGGTTGTAGGGTTTAACTACAACCCCCTTCATTGTCTAATTAATGCCACGTTTTTACTCATCATTACTCGTGAACTCACCTAAACAGGGTCACATTGTGCCCTACAAAGATTAATTTGTTTCTACCTAGAAAGCATCACGGGCCAAATCTTATCGCTACGAGTAGAAAGTAGGTAGGCTAGAAGCTGTAATAAACACGACCAGGTGTACATAAGCCCTAACACACTGTTGGCACGAGACGACATCGATCCCACACTCGGCCTACTTCTCAGAATCACATCAGACATTAATCACGGCCTGCTATGCGATTACGAACGACAACCTAAATGAACGACGGAATTTATAAGGCGGTGGGTGGGAAGTCATTCAAACTGGTGGCAGCAGTGGGATTCCAAGAACGAGGGATTTATAAGGCGGTGGGTGGGAAGTCATTCAAACTGGTGGCAGCAGTGGGATTCCAAGAACGAGGGATTTATAAGGCGGTGGGGGGGGGGGGAAGTCATTCAAACTGGTGGGGCAGCAGTGGGATTCCAAGAACGAGGGATTTATAAGGCGGTGGGTGGGAAGTCATTCAAACTGGTGGCAGCAGTGGGATTCCAAGAACAAGGGATTTATAAGGCGGTGGGTGGAAAGTCATTCAAACTGGTGGCAGCAGTGGGATTCCAAAGAGCGTAGTAATTAAACACTCGTCTTGTTCTTAGCAAAGGCTAATCAATCACAAAATTATTATGAAAATTACAGATTACAATTTTTCTCTTTTCTGTGAATTACCTATGAATCACAATGAATCTTATTTTTAGTGTTGTGACGTGGACTGGATTACTTTTGACATGCAAAACGTTAGGGCTAATTTTTTAAACCTACATGTTAATGTTCACCGAAGAACATTGTCAATATTGGCTAGAGAACATACCACGAAATTTTACAAAAGTAAGAAGGGCATGTGTTTTGTGAAGGGGGCGGAATGGACACTGATGGAAAAATGTTATTTAAGTTTTGATTCAATTCTTTAAGATGAGGCTATATTTAGAATGTTAAATTGACCTAGTTCAAAATTACTTCATCCATGAGTCTAAAATTAGAAATAAATTGTTCCTTATGAAATATTTCATGTACAATATAATTATTATGTTCCATATTAAAACCCTCGTTAAAATATTGATTATAATTATTATGTCATTACGCTCATAGTGACACCACGCAACAGCGCATAGTTCGTTCAGACCGTCTGCGGGTTGTGAAAGCATACTTCTAAATGTGGATATTATTATTCCTTCGGACGCGTCATAATAAAATAAAATAATGTATCCTAATTTAAATAGAATCTACTGAAGTATTTCTGTGTGTACTTCATTATCTTAAATCCAACTATTATTAATTTAGATGCTTCTATTATATATTTTTACGTTTAACGATGTAATGTTATTGTTCTTGAATAGTTAATACTTTTTGAAATACAGAAGTGGGTGACTGTAACGGCTGTAACCGACGATGTCTTTGATAGCAGAAGTATAAATTCAAATTTGAGTAACACGTTATTAGGTCAAATAATTTGATTTGTTTTGTTTTGTAATCACACAAGAACTTGTTCAATATTGTTCTTCACATGTGGCAAGGGTGCCAGTGGGAATTATAGATAGTAAACAATACTTCTACAAAATTCATGCCATATAAACTATGCTGTATAAACAATAGTTGGTATTAGTGCCTTTGTCGACCTACTAATTCCAAAAGGATGAAACATTAAGGCTATTCGACCGCGTTTTTCTATTTTCCAAAATATGCTACCAAGTCAAAAAATAGTGAATGGCTTTGAAACCTGGCTATTTTAGAAAATCAAAACTATTTTTTTCAAATTTTTCTGATCCGGTATGTGGCCAATATAGCCACCTCAAAATAATTTCAAACTTCAATTCGCCAGGGCACACCATTCAACGTAGGGTGTTGTGCTTTTGTGACATTAATTTTCAACTCTTTTTCTAGAGGCTGACTGAGAGAAAAAATACTTTTTAAAAGAATTGTCGTTCCTGTGAATTTTTTCGTTTGGCGGTACAAATCGGTACAAAATATCGCCAAACGAAAAAATTCGCAGGAAAGACAATTGTTTAAAAAAATCTTTTTTCTCTCAGTCAGCCTCTAGAAAACGAGTTGAAAATTAATGTCACAAAAGCACAACACCCTACGTTGAATGGTGTGCCCTGGCGAATTGAAGTTTGAAATTATTTTGAGGTGGCGATATTGGCCGTGTACCGGATCAGAAAAATTTGAAAAAATAGTTTTGATTTTCTAAAAAAGCCAGGTTTCAAAGTCATTCACTATATTTTGTCTTGGTAGCATATTTTGTAAAATAGAAAAACGCGGTCGAATAGCCTTAAACCTTAAAATTCTTAACGTAAAAACTAAACTAAACCTTTTTAAACAAGGTTAAATTTTACATGTTTTGTATGCTACTTAAATTACGTACATTAACGTTACGAAGATTTTTCTCAACTTAAAGGTCCGAACTATTTATAATAAAATAATTTTACAAAACATAGACATTTTCAAACTTCGTCTAGACTGGCGCGATGACAGGAAGATTCCGTGATAACATCTAATGTAGGATATAATATTCCCCGTGGGGAATTGACGTTCTCGCGTGCGCGCATCGATAACACTATTTGAATAACAGATTGTGATTTATGTCAATAAATTGAATAATATTGACAACGATATTATAGGTGTGGTAAAGATGGCACGTACTTAACTGCCCTACTCGACGTTTTGACCCCATGCTGGTGGCATCTTCAATAGAGAAAAAGTTCCACACAACAAAAAGGCTCATAGATCAACAAGAACTCAACTCCATGTTATGACCGATGGAAGATACAAGATTCACTTCAATAAAATCATGCATGCGATTGTTTCGTTGTCAGCACAACGTCAGTGCACGTTTTTGTGTGGCATAGGTACGTTTAGTTAAGTCCATTTAAACAATATCGAATAATTGACTTAGCGTGAACTTTCGTCATAGTGAAGTTTTTAATTAGAAATATTTTTTTTTATTTAATCACCGATTGAAATAAGATACATCTGTTTAAATTCGCATCTTTTTTAATTAAAGTATTTTAGTTAGTACTTAATGAATGAATGAATGAATGAATCTTTATTGTACAATCTTGAGTGTATTACACTCTTTACAGATTTTGTAGTTACATTGTTGTTATTATGCATATTTATTAATCATGGTTCTAATATAAGACTAAACTAAGTTGAAGTTAGATTTTGTAATTGCATAGTTGGAATGTTTACTGGTGATCTATGTTTATGATATAGGCTAAAACTAAAACTAAAGCTAAGAGTAATTATATAATCAAAAGTAACATAATGCTAAAACTAAAAGTAAAATAAGAAGATAATAATATAATCTGATTGTGACATGCAACAGTAGCATATTGAAGGTTAGACAAAAGAAGAAAAGAAGACAGAATGTGGTATAGAGCAACAGCATCGTAACACGAGAAATCTCCATCTCGATTCCTTTAGAGTTATACATATTATAGTTTTGTAGTTAGAGCTGATAAGAAGTTGAATTATAATCAGAGCTGTATAACATGAGGGGCAGGGAAGAGTTGGCGGTGTTGGGTAGATGTAGTTTATTTCAAAAGCAGTTCTTAATTTTCGTTAAAAGATGTTTTTTCAGTGAGTTTTTAAAGATTTGCACTATTCATGTCCTTAAGAGTTTTGGGTAGGTTGTTATATAACATGTATCCTATGTGAGTGATGCTAAGTTTACCTTTATTAGTGCTATTTTATTTTGTAGGTGTAGGTTATCTTTAGTACGCGTATTGTGATCGTGATAGTAGGGCCTACGAGTGGTTTGTTAGTAATAGATTGGAAAATGTGACACCACAAATTTGTTATGTATGAAGATACAAGTCTGGTATTCAGTGATGAGTTGGATAGGTAGTATTTTTGAAGTTTCATATATATGAGATCTGTGTGTAAAGTACGGCAGATTAAAAATGTTTCTAATTGCTCTATTTTGGATAGTATTAAGACCTTTTAGCTTATACTTAGGTGATTGACCCAGATAATGTTCATATATTGGATATGGCTATGAATGTACGAGTAGTAAATAGAAGTCGGGGTTTGATGGTTTTATTATTATAGAAAGTCTACGTAGTACTCCTGTTATTGGGGAAATCTTTTTACATATTTTGTCGATCTGAAGATCCCATTTCAGATTGTTTTGAAGAAGAAGGCCTAAATATGTTACGCTTGTTACTAGTTCTATGATTGTATTGTTTATTTTGAGATTATTGATAAATGTTGTTTCATCAAAAAGTTTGCTGCAAAATATCATGAGTTCGATTGTGATACGTTTAAGGATAATTTGTTTTTATTTAGCCATTGTGTTAATATTGCGATATCAAACTTCATGCTATTAATAAGATCCGAAAGGGTTTTGCTGTAGTAAAATATATTTGTGTCATCAGCAAAAGATTGGAGTAGGCCCTTGATCCCAGATTGGTATAAATCATTGATGTATATGAGAAAAAGTAAAGGTCCCAATACAGAGCCTTGAGGGACTCCACATGTTATGGTTTCATAGCTACTCGATATAGTTCCTATGTTTACATATTGTTTTCTATTAGTTAAGTAATTAGAAAACCAGGTGAGCGCAATACCTCTTACTCCGACTTTTTCCATTTTCTTGATAAGTATTTCATGGTCGACTGTATCAAATGCTTTTTTTAGGTCTATGAAAAGGCCTGAAGCAAGATAATTCATATCAAGTTTTTTTTTAATAGTCGTTACTAGATCAACAATTGCAGATTCAGTGCCCATTTTATCTCTGAACCCATATTGCCCTTCATAAAAGAAGTTGATACTGTTAAGAAAACTGGTGAGACGGTCTTTAACTATTTTCTCAATTATTTTAGATATAATCGGAAGTAGTGATATCGGTCTATAGTTTCCCATATCGCTGGCTGAGCCTCCTTTATGCACTACTATAACCTTAGCTACTTTTAGTTTGTCAGGGAATTGACCTGTTTCAATTGATCGGTTGGTTAGGGCTGTTATGGGTACCGCTAGATGATGAGAAAACCTTTAATTAAATTTGTAGATATGTTATCATTTCCTAGTGCATTACTATTCTTTAGAGATCTAATGATTGTAATAGTTTCGTGTATTGTTGCAGGGGCTAAGAACATAGATTTGTGATTTCCATTTGGAAGCTTAGTGAATGTAATGTCATTATCTTTGTCAGTTGGAATTTGTTTAGCAAGGTTACTACCAATGTTTGTAAAGTATGAGTTGAACTCATTTACTAGAGTTGGCTGATCTGTTACGTTCCTACCATTGATATTGATAGTTATTTGTTGTTCGTGGAAGGTTTTGGGTTATTGTAGAGTATTTCATTTATAGTCTTCCATGTTTTTTGGGGATTTTTTATATTTTCTGTGAGGTTCGTATTATAGTACTGGCTTTTCTTGTTTCTAATAGTTTGAGTTATTGTGTTTCTAAGTCTATTATATTGGCTCTTAATTGGATATCCCTTGGGCAATGGAGAAAATTTCCTGTGAAGTTTATTTCTCTGGTCTATGAGTTCAATTATGTTATTATCAATCCAAGGATTGACCTCCGTATATTTTTGTCTTGTTTTAATTGTTCGCGTGCTTTTACTTTGGAACTCGTATATTTTACTAGTGAGTTGCTCGTACATCTCATTGACGTGTGCGTTTTCATCTAGATTAATGGGGTTTTCAAGAAGAAGTTTCTCAAATAACTGAGCATCAAATATAGGTACGGTTATTGTGCCTGTACTTTTAGGTTTTGCACTTTCTTTTAGGATTTCTACCACGATAAGGTTGTGGTCAGAGAGGTCATGACATATATTAGTAGTGTTTATGGGGTTGTTACTGAAGTTACATATGACGTGGTCAAGTAAGCTATTACTTTGAAGTCTTGTTGGATAAGTGGGGTTGCATATTTCATAGCCATTGCTTCTAATAGTGTAAGTGTAAGATTTTTCAACACAAGTTTTTCTAAATTTGCTGATGTCAATATTGAAGTCACCAAATATAATTGTTTTTGTTTTTTATTCAGAAAGTTGTTCGTCCAGCTGTGTAAGAAAGGCTGTAAGGTTTTCTTTGCTATTGTTGTCGTTTGAGTTAGAGCGGTAGATTCCACCGATTGTTAAAGAGTTTGCCCACTTTAGGTCTATAATCTTTAGTACGAGGAAGTTGTTATTATTATCACTAGTGTTCTTTATGATACTATATTAAATTGTTATTAAAATAAAAATACCAACACCCCTGCTTTCCGTTTGGGCCTGCAGGAGAATATCGCATTGTAGTTGGTAAGTTATAAAATTCGGCTTCATCACTACTTATCCAAGTTTCTGTAAAATACAATTATATCGATTTTTGGTGTTCAATGTTTTTAGAATTATGGCCAGCCTATCAAGCTTATCGCCTCTTAGGCTTCGAGCATTGAGATAGAGGATTTTCATGTTACCATATTGTCTTGCTTTAAATTCAGTAATACTGTTGTTACTGTTTTCTGTTACATTCATGTTATTATAACCTTTGTGTGCCATGTGTTACAGTTTAAACTGTCTGTCTAGTTACCAGTCTAATTCTAATCTAATCTCTAAATACATAATCTAAATATAAGTGGAATACAAAGATTTTGTATTGGCTATACTGATTTGAGTTGAAAGCTTAAAGTTAGTATGGACGGTAAACAAGTTGAATCAATATTAAATCTATAGGAACTCAAACCTGCGATAAATGATTATATTAACAGGAACAGGGTTATATTGAACAGTTAAAAATATTTTCAAGGCATACCAAATCACGTTCTGAGACAACGTATATCTTCTCACCATTTGGAGATAAAGTGATTATCTTGCCATCTTGGGTCCAGACGCTGCGTTTCCTGCGATTTGTTGACAGCGGCGAAGAAGTTGCATTCTGATTTTGGTTAGGGATTCCGTGATTGCTACAGTGGAACCCTTCAGGGCTTTTTACTTCTCCATACGTCATCCCTAACACCATAGCTAATGAATTTTATGATGACTGGCCTACTGTTTTTGTGTCTGGGATTGTTAGAATGAAGGCGGTGACAGCGGTCAATATCATTACCATCTATTTTGTACGTAAGATTCAGCCGATCGTTGATTGTTGACACTATCATCATCAGTTTTAAATAACTCGACTCTTTTCCGTACTTATGGAAAGAGTTTAAAAGGCATCATTTCCTCATGTTCTTTGTAGAGAAGAGTTGTGTTATTTGGTCTAGACTATGCGTGATCCTTGCTAGTTTTTGATGGGTCAATCATGAATTCTAACACGGCCTACCAATAAACACCAAGGCCCCATATAGCTTAAAGCAAAACAAAGTTCAAGGCAGTTTAACGCATAAAAAATATGCATCCTTAGACCTTGATATTTCATGAACCTACTTGCTAATCGGTGGGGGCGTGTTGTTGCACATAGACATTTTAACTGCGGTAATCTTTATAAATTGGTCTATTTCGTCTTGAAGCGTTGCAGTGACCTCGTAAAACATTGCCTATTCCTAAGATAGAAGGGAATAAAGACGTCTCTTACCGTTGAGTTTATTGAGAGCAGAGTCCTTGACGTCGTTGGCCCCGCCGATAACACTCTGTACCGGTGTCGAGTCCATCACTTCGGACGCCATCTTGTTTGTGATGCTATCGCTGCTGAACATCCTCCGCGCCTGGCTGATGATCCCACCGCCTTCTGTGGTGAGCTTGTCTCCCGCCTGTTTGAGTTCATAAGGCGGTGCCACGGACTCGCCGTTCTCGTGCACTAGCGGGAAGAGCTTACTGCTGGCACAACCCATGCTAGCAGAGTACCTGCTGGGAAGAACGAGCTTAGAATACCCGATTTCAGAAGGTACTTGCCGAGGATAACATAGTTCGGACTAACTCAATGAAAACGAACTATGCTACGCTACAGCAGAGCTACCTGTCGGGCAAAGACAATACTACTTAAAGTTTGGTTAGGTGTACATTCGAGATTCCTTTGTAAAGCATTTGCATGATAAAAACGATTAGTGCATTCAGCAAAAACAATTAGTTACGAGGTAAGAACAAACAAAACTTAAATGTCTAGACCACATTTTTGGATGAGCGTAGCGAGCGTAGCGATGATTCCATTTCACTACACTGGAGAAAAAAATCCGGAATGTTTTTTTTTTTTCTTCTTCTTCTTTCTGTATTTTTGGCTGTTTGTTAACACGATTCCGGCTAAACCGATACTCCAATTGCGATGAAATTTTATGGAGGCCTTCGAAATCTCTGAACTTAGAACTGCCACGTTTTTGAGCGCAATCGAAAAATTATTTCTCATGAAAATCGCAATTTTACGATTTTTTTCGATTTTTAAAAATTTCTTCGACTTATAACATCTACATGCTTAATCCGATTTTAATGTTTTTTACAGAACCTTAATTTTATGAATTTAGATATTCGTGTGAAATTTGAGCACAATCGAAAAATTATTTCTTCTGAAAATCAAAATTTTACGGGTTTTTTCTTTTTTTAAACAATTCTTTGTCTTATAACACCTACATGCTTTATCCTATTGTAATGATTTTTTTACAGAACTTTAATTTTATGAATTTAGATATTCGTGTAAAATTTGAGCGCAATCGAATAATTATTTCTTATGAAAATCGCAATTTTACGATTTTTTCTTTTTTTTAAATTACGATTAATAAAAAAAATAAAAAATAAAGTTAATTTTTTATTTGATTTAATTTAATTTAAAAAAATTCTTCGACTTAGTAATAATTTTTTCACAAAACGACAGAAAATCCGCATAACACATGGCAGGTCAATGCACCAATTACGCTCATCCAACAACGCGGCGGGACTTAAGCGTTTTCCTAGTATATATGCATTCATTTGTTGTTTCGCTCATTGTCCCCGTCAGCCATTTTGAAACGGACCTAAAACGAGTGTACACTTTCGATTGTTCGGTCGTTTCGCCGACTTGCACCAAGAATGAAGCTGGACATAGAGTTTTCAGAATATAGTACTTCCTACGTCATTGACCGAGATTTCGTACATTCTACGTTGCTAGACGTAGACTTGGAATATTGTTCAGACACACCCTCTGTTAACGTTTTAACATGAAGCACTTTAATTGGATGAGCGAAGCGAAGATTCCATTTCACTACACTGGAGAAAAAAATCCGGAATGTTTTTTTTTTCTTTCTTTCTTTCTGTATTTTGTCTGTTTGTTAGCACGATTCCGGCTAAACCGATACTCCAATTGCGATGAAATTTTATGGAGGCCTTCAAAATCTCTGAACTTAGAACTGCCACGTTTTTGAGCGCCATCGAAAAATAATTTCTCATAAAAATCGCAATTTTACGATTTTTTTCGATTTTTTGAAAATTTATTTTACTTATAACATCTACTTGCTTTATCCGATTTTAATGATTTTTTCACAGAACCTTAAATTTATGAATTAAGATATTCGTGTGAAATTTGAGCGCAATCGAATAATTATTTCTTATAAAAATCCCAATTTTTTGATAAAATTACGATTAATTAAAAAAATTAAAAATTTAAGTTTATTTTTTATTAAATTTAATTTAATTTAAAAAAAATTTGAACTTAGTAATAATTTTTTCACAGAACAACAGAAAATCCGCATAACACATGGCAGCTCAATGCACCAATACGCTCATCCAACAACGCGGCGGGACTTAAGCGTTTTCCTAGTTTTAAAATCCATGGTTGTACTCCGTGCAACAATCACCTGTGGGATTGTTATACTGTGGCTCGGAGCGAGCGCCGAAATGCAAAAAATACCCACCCGCACCACGGCCATACGTACGCCCATGCGCTTTTTTTAAATACCTTTAATAACTATCAATTGCAACAACGATAATGCATCTACAATATTCAGAAGTTAAAAAGTTACCGTCTCTGTGGTATAGTTGGCTAAGGTCCGGTATTTCGATGTCCAGTTAAAGTGGCAAGTAAGTTTAACTGCCACTTGTTATCTATCACTTTGGCAACCATCAATCAGAAGCCTTGACTAGACATTGAAATTCTGGACTAAGGGCGCATATTCCTGGATAGTGGGAGACCCGGGTTCGAACCCCGATCGGGATAGGGTTTTTTCTGAATTGTATAAAGGTAAATCTTATTTGATAGTTTAATGAAGTTTTTCACTGCTCTTTAGTAGAAAAATCTTTTTAATGTACTAATATTTCGGAAGGTTCCACCTTTCTTCGACTGGCTGACATCGAATGAATGTGGAACCATCCGAAACATTGCTACATTAAAAAAATCTTCATTTAACTATCAAATGACAATAAACCTGGTTTTGATTAATTTATTTTTGATTAGGAAGGTATCTAAAAGTAAATAAAATAATAAACAAGTAAATCATGCCCAGTGTTTTTTTAAAATAACTAGGCCGCTTCGCGAACGCTTTTTTTAGTCGCGTTGATGGATGAGCTGTTTTGTAAGTTTTTAGTTTGCGTGGGATCTCTTTACTTTTGCAAGTGCTTTCTGAACACATTGTACGTGATTGTTGTCAAGTTTCTATTGTTACTTGTTAACTGTTATTACATACCTTAAAAAAACTTATATTAAATCCTTCATTTCTATTTATTCTAGCTAACTTTTCCAACTTTTTCTTTCAAAAGGTACATCACCATAACCTTAATGTCCATGTAAAATATGAACGTTGTAGCCCCACCCGTTTGGTCAGAATCGGCCCAAATGTCACGAAAATTTCGCACTAAAAATCGAAAACAATCTTAAAAGTAACGATATTCATGAGAAATATTTCTTCGATTGTACCCAAAAACGTAGCAAGTCTAAGTTCAGAGATTTCGAAGGTCCCCTCAAACTTTCATTAAGATCGCATATGCCGTTTGCCCGGTAGAGAGCGAACAAATAGACAAAAACAAACAAACAATAAAAAAAAACACACCCGAGCAAATGTTTTTGGGGGTCAGTGAAATTGAAGTCTTCGCTTCGCTCTACCAATTATAGTGTTGCCCCTACAGAGTGATCACGTCATGGTGAATAATACCCGATATGGTAGAGAAAAGTTAGTCGCGAGGGTATGCCCAATGGAGAACCCTTGAGCATTCAAATTATATACTGAATCTTTAAAAAACTTTACAGGTAATAACAGAAGACTTCTTGAAAAGAGTCTAATCTTTGATAGTCTCACGCGTAAGTAGTAGTAGGCCTATAATGTAGTTTACCTGTCCCATGACGGGACAGGTCGGCCAATGAATGAGCTACATCTACGGTAAATCAATTTAACTTTAACCACCTGTGTCAGTTAATTAAGCGAGCGAAGCGAGCGTTTCCATTTGACTCTGCCGGAAAAAATAGTCACTAGCTTTGTTTTTTTGTTTGTTTGTTTGTTTTTTTTTGTTTGTTTTTTGTTTGTTTGTTTGTATGTCTCGCCTTAACGTTCGAACGGAGGCTTGGATCGATTTGAAATTTTGACCATCCGCAAGCTTTGTTCTCGATTGAATGCCATTAGTTTTGTGGCCAAATCGTTCAAAAAGTTAAAAAGTTACATTAAAATTAACCGAAAGTTTTTTTTTTCAAACTAAACGGCGACAAAATCTGAGGTGGCCAAATCATTTAGAATGTCCGTCCGGTCACGAATATGTTAATTTTATTTTGATCCGATAAGTAGTGTAAATGGAAATTACATTATAACAAAAGTAACGTTGCCATGGCAACGAAAAGACGCGCGAAGTTTCTAATGCACTGCCACCTAGAAGTAATCAAAATACTTTCGAGGAAGCAGTGTATTATTTGTCACCAAAGACTTTAAATAGTTTTCACAAGGAGTCAGGTCCTCTAGATGGCGGTGGATTTTATCCACAAAGGTTTACACACGGGTTTACCCAAATATCTTGGCAATAATTGAGCGAGCGAAGCGAGCGTCTCCACTTGACTCTTATGGCTCGAATGTCTGTTTTTTTTTTTTCTGTTACTGCTTCGATACAGGTCGCACCGTTTCTCTGATCGACCTGAAATTTTGCACACATGTACATACCACCTAGGCGGGTTGCTGTATAGTTTTGTGGCAAAATCGTTCAAAAAGTTAAAAAGTTACATTAAAGTTAATCGAAAGTTTTTTTTTAAAACTAAACGGCGACAAAATCTGAGGTGGCCAAATCATTTAGAATGTCCGTCCGATCACGAATATGTTATTTTTATATTGATCCGATAAGTAGTGTAGATGGAAATTACATTATAACTAGGAAAACGCTTAAGTCCCGCCGCGTTGTTTAATAGATAATTTTTTGATTACAATCAAATTTCACACGAATATATTAATTCATTAAATTAAAGTTCTGTGAAAAAATCATTACAATCGGATAAAGCATGTAGGTTTTATTCGTCGAAGAAATGTTAAAAATTGAAAAAAAATCGTAAAATTGCGATTTTCATAAGAAATAATTTTTCGATTGCGCTCAAATTTCACACGAATATATAAATTCATAAAATTAAGGTTCTGTGAAAAAATCGTTACAATGGATAAAGCATGTAGATGTTATAAGTCGAAGAATTTTTTTAAAAATAAAAAAAAATCGTAAAATTGCGATTTTCACGAGAAATAATTTTTCGATCGATATTTCCCTCCGTGCAGTTCTTCGTTCAGAAATTTCATAGACCTCCATAAAATTTCATCGCAATTGGAGTATTGGTTTAGCCGGAATCGTGTTCACAGACACACAAAAATACAAAAAAAAAGAAAGAAAAAAAAAAAAAAAACATTCCGGATTTTTTTCTCCAGTGTAGTGAAATGGAATCTTCGCTTCGCTCGCTACGCTCGCTACGCTCATCCAACAAAGTCCCGTTTCCATGGCAACGGAAAGTCGCACAGCTTTTTTGGCTCATGATAGTGGTCGAACGGAGGCTCGGATCGAGTTGAAATTTTGACCATCCGCAAGTTTCGTTCCCGATTGAATGCCATTAGTTTTGTGGCAAAATCGTTCAAAAAGTTATAAAGTTACATTAAAGTTAATCTCAAGTTTTTTTTTTAAAACTAAACGGCGACAAAATCTGAGGTGGCCAAATCATTTAGAATGTCCGTCCGGTCTCGAATATGTTAATTTTATTTTGATCCGATAAGTAGTGTAGATAGCAATTACATTTTAACAAAAGTAACGTTACCATGGCAACGAAAAGTCGCACAAGAATTCTGGTCACTATGTACTGCCACCTAGAAGAAATCAAGAGTACTAGGAAAACGCTAAAGTCCCGCCGCGTTGATGGATGAGCTTTTTAAAGTTTTTAGTTTGCGTGCAATATCTTTACTTTTGCAAGTGCTTTGTTTTGCTGCCTACGCATTGTAGGTGAATGTTGTCAAGTTTCTTTTGTTTCTTGTCAATTGATATTATTTACCGTAAAAAACTTTTATTAAAAGCTTTATTTCTATGGATTCTGGCTAACTTTTTCAACTTTTTCTTTCAAAAGGTACTACATCACCATAACCTTAATGTCCATGTATAATATGAACGTTGTAGCCCCACCCGTTTGGTCAGAATTGGCCCAAATGGCACGAAAATATCGCACAAAAATCAAAAAACTTATATTAAAAGCTTTATTTCTATAGATTCTGGCACAATTTTTCAACTTTTTCTTTCAGAAAGCAATACATCACCATTACCTTAATGTCCATGTGAAATATGAACGTTGTAGCCCCACCCGTTTGGTCAAAATCGGCCCAAATGTCACGAAAATATCGCACTAAAAATCGAAAAAAATCGTAAAAGTACGATATTCATGAGAAATATTTCTCCGATTGTACCCAAAAACGTAGCAAGTCTAAGTTCAGAGATTTCGAAGGTCCTGTCAAATTTTCATCAAGATCGCATATGCCGTTTGCCCGGTAGAGAGCGAACAAACAGACAAAAATACAAACAAAAAAACAAACAAAAAAACAAAAAAACAAAAAAAAAACACCCGAGCTAAATTTTTGGGGGGTCAGTGAAATTGAAGTCTTCGCTTCGCTCATCCAAAAATAGTTTTCCCAAAGAAATGATGTCAAGGTCCTCTAGATGGCGGTGGATTTTATCCATTCTCTCCTATTTTACAAATTTTCAGCTAAATCGGTCAAGACCTAAAAGACTTATTGGTATGTAACATTATGGGAATGTCGTACTCGGGTCGTGTTGCACGTACCTGTGCTCGCTCAACAACGCGTCCAACTGAGCGTTTTCCTAGTAAATAATATTGGAAACATGGCCCTGTGGACAGCGAACGTCGCAAATTTTAAAATTTAAAAAAATGTGCAATGTGGGTCTAGCTATAGCACGTGCTCGCTTATCAACGCGTCAACTAAGCGTTTCCTAGTATTTAATACAATTCAGAAATGAGAAAATCCATCCGTCTTGGTGGTCTAGTTGGCTAAGGCGTCTGCCCGGAATGTGGGAGACTCGGGTTCGAACCCCGATCGGGATGGATTTTTTAATTTCTGAATTGTATTAAATATTAACAATTCCACCTACGGGAGTGTTAACCGACTAACCAAATCGAGAAATACACATGATTGTGTCGCAGTACTTGTGCAAAGATATGCTTTAAATTATAATTTTACTTTCTAAAATATTTAATCTCACACTATCCGAACCATTTTTTCCGATTATTACAGTTTCAAAGACGATATTTGCAAGAAAATGAACATAAAGGCTTAATAACTTCGTAAAATTTTTTTACACTATGAATGAAAATAAAACAATTAAAAAATTTACCAACAATATGATTACAAGGGGACATTCAGAAACAGTGTACATTGTACAATCGGAGCAATAATTAGCCAGAAACTTCCGTGTACAAATTACAAGGTCAGGTTACCTAATAGTGCGATGTAAAACATGTGCAAAGTGAAGCTGAAATAGTCACGGGTTAAAAATCTTGATTCAATGATGATATTTATATGTAATTCAGAAAATTGATACTTTTATTCCTGTGCATGATTAATAGAGTTTAAATTAGAAATAAATTACCTAGTTTTCTGCATTTGTGTTTTCCGGGAGGTTATTACGGTCCTGGCATTACAAGTTACAACACGCCCGACACGCCACCAGCGAGTATTCCTAACGAGGGCATGCAGTCTCCACACAAACCATCGTCAGGGTAGCGCCATTTTACACGCCACACTTCCGTCTGGCCCAGATCTATTTCTACGTGTTTTAATAATTATCCAATTACTTTCTAACTTTGTGTTCCCTTTCTCAGATATTCACCTAAATGCATAAGATATTTTAATTGGAGTTGCACTGTTTCAGCAATGTTAATATGAAGAGAACTGCCGGTAATCCAAAAGAAATTAATTACTTTGATATTTATAACTTGTGAATGAAAATGGTTTTATTTTTTTAAAGTTAACAAAATTAATAAATTTAATGTTTAACAATGTGGTTGTCGATAAGTTGTTGCATGGCCTAGTTTAACTCATGGTTACCGCGTAACAGATTTGAATCTTAGCTTGGGATATGGAGGGGCAGGCCCATGCTGGGTTTATTCAGCCTCAGGTGGTTAGGGGTGGAGTGTAGCGAGAGCCTCGGGAAGTTATAATCTACTAACGTACAAAATATGCTAAACTTCTTGAAGGTGGGCGGTGAGCTTACATCAAGATCAATTATATTTCCATATCTCTAGTAAGCCGAGATGTAAAATAGAGTTGATCAAGATCTACTAAATATTAGGGTCTGGGCTGGCATAGGTTATAGAAAATAACTTCTATTGATTGATTGGTTGTTAAATTGATTGATTGATTGGTTAAAGGATAGCACAATCTTGCAACAGTGTAGTCCTACATGAGTAGGCCTATATGATAAATCTGGATCAGCCCGGACCTCAACCAAAGTCAGGATCAATCTAAATAATTTGTTGGAGGTGATTTAAGTGTGTTTTAATTTACTTAAACTTGAATTTAACAACAGTTGACAGAGAGATCCCTTCATGTCAGTCAGTATACTCAACTCAAGTCATTACAATATTTCATACGATACGACCGGCAAAGTATATCCTAAAACGAGCCGAGACTAGTGCGGTTTCTCCATCGGTATAACACTTTAAACATAACACAATGGTTTTATTTGCAAACTACACCATATTGATTTTCGTTCACAAGGTAAAGCCAACACATATGAGGTGAATAACCGTGCAGAACACAATAATAACACACGATTGATCTCTTAATGACCTCTACAAGCAAACACACACAAACAGGTGTGTTTAGAAAGAGACGAGCCAGAGGAAAGCACAGGCGGAAGCTCAATACTTAGTTCGATCAATGTACAGCACATGTTTTAAAACTCATTCAACCACGCGTCCAATAATGGTGGACATAACAATTTTGAATTTTTTAAAATGCGAATTACATTTTTTTAATTTGGCCAAAAAATGAAAAAATCCGGAATTCAAATTTCACATGATTTTTATCTCATTTTGATAGGACGCATAGTACCTTTTTTAGAGAAGATTGAAAATGGAAATCATCAAAAACGGTCAAAAAATTTGTATTGTTTTTTTTTTCCGGAAATTTATTTTCAGTATCGCTGGTATGTGAGATACAGAAAATCCTAAATATGCAACAAAAAAAATCGGAAAAATCTAGTATTAAGAAATTTACATTTGAACATGAAACGTTGATTTTATTCAAAATCCAAAATTCCCCAAAATTCCTTAAATATTACAATGAAAAATATTTAAAAATACTAAAAACTTAAGAAAAAATACGGAATGTTAATTTTTAGCTTAAAATAACCAAATTTGAGCGAAGTAGATTATGGTCGAAGATGAGTTAACAAACTCGAGCATAGTGTGGGTGGGGGTGTCTGTGTCTTGTTCGGTATGCACGACCGACAGAGGTAGCCTACTCATGCGTGACGCGTGAGACTGTGGTTCTAGAGGTCACGGGTTCGAGTACCGTCACCGGCAATCCTGACTGGCTGCTAGTAGATTACATGAGTGGACAGTGTGTTCCCTGCACAATCTACACGGCGGTGTCAACCATCTGCGTGCCAATTCTTTCCACAACCATTAAAAATATCCAAATTGTTTTCATACATAAAAAAGAAAGTAAACTTCTTGCAAGTAATTGTCGACCAATATCTATTCTACCTGCTGTTAAAATATATTGGGAAAAATATTTATAACAGGTTGATAAGCTTTTTAGAAAAGCACAACATTCTAACAGAAAGACAAAATAGGTTCAGAAAGGGAAAATCTATTATTAAATGTAACTAGTGAAATGGATTCAAATATTGATACTCTGGGTATATTCTTGTGATCTCACAAATTCTTTTGACTGTGTAGATAACAATATACTCCTCACTTAATTAGAATATTATGGAGTAGGCCGACGTGGTGATGCGCTTAAATTATTAAAATCATATCTAACAAACAGACTACAATGTGTAGAAATAACTAGCACTGAAAATAGTAAAATTTCGCATTTAATTCGGACTCTGAGAAAAGCATGATTAATATATGGTGTACCACAAGGGTCAATTCTTGGCCCTTTATTTTTCATTGTCTTTATTAGTGATTTAACTGAAAGTATAGATGATGCTAAACTTTTTGCTGACGATTTTTCCATAGTCATAAAGGCTGGTGACAGCAAAGCTGAAGCTGAATGAAAAATTAGAAGCCATATTTGAAGTGGAAGATGCTCTCAAGATGCTTAGGCTATCGCCTATTCGATTTCGATCTTGTAGCGAGCACGGCCTAGTTGTATCGGTACTTAGTATAGATTAAGGTTGATTATCTGAGGGCTTTGAAGTGTGCTCTATTGCGCAACCACACATTGTATACGACTGGACGAAATTCGAAATCGCAATCAAGTTAGCGTGCACAAGAACGCTACCGATCTAGCCTTTGTTAGTATTTTTCGAACGTTGCCTACACTGTTCGTACGGTAAAATAGTTTTTTTGTGTGCACATAGTCACAAAGGTGGTACGATTTTTAAAAAATTTAATCTGATCGGTTACAACAAGGATCACGGTAGTTATTAGTGCTTAATGCCCACTCGGTGTGGCACAAGAGACGGTAAACGGTTACTAATATTGTAGCCGAGATATAGATACAGATATAGACCACTCGCAGAAGATATTCTGACCTTACAGTTGGTAATAATATGAAATATTTAAAATGCCATTCATATCCCACCAATGAAAATAATTGAGTCATGATTGTAATGAGCCCATCCAAGAAGATAAAATATATTACTTATAGAGAAACCCTGATCCCATCTATGTTATTTCCCGCGCGCACTTCGCTAAAGTGGTGAACAGTTGAAGGTGAAGCAAACACGAGCATTCTTGGACCAATCTGTAGACCGTAGTGTGTCATGGACTCTTGCTTAGTGAGCAAAAGTGTTATTAAACGAGGGACCGAAGCGACTGAGTGTCTCCATTCAACTCAAACGGCGCTCATTCTGTGAGTCTGTCTGTGTGTACGTCGAAAATCAGCCGTATCACTGAACAGATTACGTTGAAATTTTAAACAGACATCCGGTACGAGTTTACTGAGAACTGCTAACAAATCAGCAAGATTCGTTGCGATTAAACGTACAAGAAATAATCAATTGAAAAATAGGCTGCTTATGTGTAGAAATTATATTAACGACAATGTTTTTTTTTTTTTGAAAAACTAGGGAATCGCCAAAGTCGTTGTTAAACGAGTGAGTGAGCCATGTGTTGAGTCGGCCTATCCTCCTACCTATCATTCCCCATACTGGGCTAGATCCAGAGGGGATGTTCCCGGGTACTCAACACTTGGCTCACTCACTTGTTTGAATGTGCATCATTTCCCTGTCCGCCGGTCTGATTGTACGTCATTCACATCTCACGTTGATTGACAATGACATGCGATTTTTCTTGGCATAGAGTAAGAGTAAGAGTAAGAGTAAGAGTAAATTTATTTTTGCATTTTGGTTTACATTACATTTGTTTTGACACAGGTTATCTAATTGCCAGTGGCGGATCTAGGACATAATCATGGGGGGGGGGGCGATTTGTGTGTGCATGTACAGTCGTGGGAAAGGGACTGAGCGGATGTACGGGGGGTATCATTAATTGCGCCGCAGACAAAATTTTTGAAAATCAGGTTTTAGAGTGCATTTGTGCGTTTTAGAAAAAAGTGGTGGGCGGAATGCAATACAGAAACAATGTAGTTTGTGTGCGACCATTTGTTTTGTCGTCATGTCGAGCTTACAATTTACAGCATTGGCCTAGATTGCAACATTATTATAAACGTTTGATCTATTTTCAATTCATCATTTTATTTATTTATTAAACGTCCATCCTATTTAGTTAAAAAAAACGATTCACATAGGAGGACAACTTAATAAATCGAAGTACACTGATGCAGACACATTTCAGAGGCAAACTGATTATTTCTGACAACATAAAGGAAAGTTGATTTTTTATTGGAGTTTTAAATATAAATAGCGGCGCAGGCAAAAATGTTGAAAATCAGGTTTTAGAGTGCATTTGGTGCGTGCACAATAAAATAATAAAATCATTTTTTTTTTTATTTTTAAAGAATCATGGGGGGGGGGGCGATCGCCCTACCGCCCCCCCCCTGTATCCGCCTGCTAATTGCATTATCATAATATAATATTGTAATGTAATCATGATATGAGTGTAGATTAATGTAAACCTAGTTATGTTGCTAACATAAGCAACAGCTTGAGTGTGGAGCAACATAACATGCAACTAATCTAGACTTATAGACTATAAAGAAGGTTTGTGAGGATGAACTTTTGGCCTGTTTGGTTGATTTATATATGATGATAGGCCATATACTTAATTTTATAATAAATATTACTAATATTTATTATAACTTTTCGAATACATAAAATTATATGCTACCTAGTTGAGTTTTTAATTTGAATTCGTATTCTAAGCAATAGGAAATAATGTTGAATCAGTCGATGTTGTTCACTAAGTTAACGATATCTTCAATTTGTTTCAGTCTTTTATCCTTTAGCCATAGTTTTATTTGTCTAGAATTGTGTGTTTGCTCAGGGTCTTTGTTATTTTAAGTAAGTATTCATACAGGATGGTGTATGTAAACTATGTATGTAAACTCAAGTATGTTTTGTTTTTGCTGCAGGCTTACCCTAATCTGCATATATAATTGTGTTGCTATATAATCTTATTTTAACCGATGTATCGACCTAGTTGTAAGTGTTGTTTTTGTATTTATTTTATATCTTCAATAGTTTCTAAGCCTATTTCACACTCTCTACGGAGAAGTAACATATGTGCCTTATACACGATCAGTGTGAAATAAAGAATAAATAATAAAGAATAAAGAATAGAGTGAAGATTTAAGAATGAAAAATTAAGAATGAAGAATGAAGAATGAGAATGAAGAATGAAGAATAAAGAATGTATGATGGTTTTGGTGGTCTTGGTAGTCAGAGAGAGGGGTAGCACCACCAAAAGAGAATTTCTATGTAGGCCACTCGGCAACTCCGCCATTCCAAAACTTATTTGGGCCACATAGGCGCTCTTCATACTATCGGCATGCGATTTTGTGACTCGTTTGGTTATTTAGATGGCCGTACAAACTTAAAATTTATCAATACAATCAATGGTTAGTTCGTAGGCTTTAAAATGCATACATTTTTCGGTTTAAGAACGCGGCAATCGTTAGGTCACAAATAAGGGATGCGGAAGGACATATTCAGCCACATGCGGTAGTGCGGGAGTGTATATTTGTGCACAGTTTGAAGACACGATGTTATGAAAGGCCTTTTTATGTTGGTACGATGCTCTAGTGTTTATGTGGAACAAAAAGAAACAAAACGCCAATTTTCGCAAATTTGTGGATAATACAAATTTAAAAAATCCTGTCAAATCACATTTACAAGATAACATTTTTAGACGGTCATTTTTAATGTAGTATAATGCTCTTGATCTAGATTATGTGGTAAAAAAAATCCTTTTTGGGGGTAATAGCCAATTTAATTGATAAACGTACACTGCCCCGCCCGTAACTACATCTTTGAAAAGATTGGCAAAATTGAATTTGCATGAAATTGCAGATGCATGAACTATTACGTTACAATTTTTAGTCTTGGATTCTATTTTGCCAAGCTTTTTAAGGATGAAGTTAAGGGACAGTGTACGTATATGAATTAAGAATGCGCAAATGTATAGCAGGATACGTGAGCTTGGCCCTTTTTTTAGATCTCATTACTTTTGAGCGTGTAAGGTTTTGGCTGTATTTTTACAAGTTTTTTTCTATGCGTGGGATGGACTCTACAAATAATGTTATACAAATTAAAGAATCTTGTAAAATGAAAATTGATTGTATTCTTAACATGAAATATTATTTAAATTAGGGCTAAATTGGATGGAAGACATACATATACATACATGTCGCCTATCCAATAAAGAGATTTTTCCCCTATCTTAGCCAATATCAGGAGAAGCAGGTAAATAATTTCAATTTCAAAACATTGTCTTTATTTGTGGTTAGTTTAAATTTAAATTTGTATTGTTTTTAAGTACTTTAATTTTGAATATGCGTGTCCTACTTTAGCTGACTATGTCCATCGTGTGAGGGAAATTGTTATGGAATGTCCAAGGGCTGTCACTAGTATTAGAAGAAAACCTTGTAAAAACTCAGTCAGGATGGCCGGTGAAGGGTATCAAACCGTCGACCTCCCGAATTGGAATAGTGCATGTTACAACTGGGCAACCCCCATCGGTCGCATTGCAATGTTATACACAAGTATTGCTATCGTACACAAAATAGTCTCTAATACTTACAGAAAGAACTAAACCAATGTAGATAATATTGAAAGTGTTAAATCCTGAAGCCGATGTCACTGCCCTCTAGCCACTTCGCGCCTCATCGTCCGACTGAGCTTGTATAGGTGGCGGTGACGACCCCTCGGCTCATTGATTCCTGGCCAACTGACCACTGGCCACTCTCAACACGAATACCAGGTTGTCCAGCAATTTTGACGCGTGCGCCGTTGACGCGGCTGTCGTCGTTGTAGACGCGTTCATTTAAAACTGGGGGGACAATATAGGAACTAAATGAGTCAGAGAATAAAGCACAATTAACTTGGACGCGAAAATGCCGACCGAGAGCGTTTTAAATTCACGGGGATTTACGCCATTTGACAAACTATTCTAATTGTAATTGTTGTATTGTACGAGCGAAGCAAAGACTTCAATTTCACTGACCCCCAAAAAAATTTAACGGGTGGGGGTACAACGTTCATATTATACATGGACATTAAGGTTATGGTAATGTTGTACCTTTTGAAAGAAAAAGTTGATAAAGTATACCAGAATCCATAGAAATAAAGGTTTAAATATGAGTTTTTTTTAGGTTTATATCATTTAACAAGTAACAATAGAAACTTGACAACAATCACCTACAATGCATTCAAAAAGCACTTCCAAAGGAAAAGTGGTCCTAGGCAAACTAAAAACTTACAAAAAGCTCATCCATCAACGCGGTGGGCTTGAGCATTTTCCTAGTAAATTACCGAATTAACCCTTCTTGCCTCCACGTCGTGTCAGCAGGGGCGGATTTAACGGGCAGCGAGGTCAGCGGATGCTGACCGGGCCCCGGTCGTGCCGGGCCCCCTTTGAACAAGTTCAAAAATTATTTTTAAGTGCACCACTCACTTTCAACCCCCTTCTTCCGACTAATAAATAATAAATTCTTGAAACTAACTAAAAGCCCTTTGCATGGTCCAGATATGGAGATATTGATATAAGTTTATGCTTGTTTGTTGTATGGAGAGATGAAGATGAAAGGATGGGAAATAACCTTCAAAAATTTCAACAATGAACCCTGTAAGATGGCGGCATGGCTCGGAGACACGTCCCTGTTATAAAAATTAAAAGCCCCAAAAATAATTAGAGTAGCGGCGCTCAACACACAATAGTCAATACGTCTGGTATCCACCATGATCATAAATGCCAATCACTTGTATATTGTGCCGAAACATCTGACACTGCAGATGGATTTCGGTAGTCAGTTGGTTTCTGTCTCTGGTGCAGTCTAGTTAGCATATCGTTCGTGTTATTTGTGTGATTAACGTGATTTGTGATGTGCGCGTGTGCGTGTCTTGTAGTACACAAAAGTGAAAAATGAGTGAAAAACAAAAATATATACACAAGACGGGGAGTCAAAAGAGAACAGATAAAGAACGCGCTCTTTTATTACAAGCTGTCAATAACCCAAAACAAAGAAAACTTAGTTTTTGTAGCTGTGGTGAGTAGATAATCTAAATTTTCAAATTTATTTAGTTCTAAATGTATTCTTATCAATGCAAATTATGCTTTATATTTTATGGTATCTTCTGCTTCAAATTCACCTTAAAACGCGTTTCAGGCCATCAAAAATAATGCGGCTCCGAAAAAATTTGCGCATACGGCGATTTTGCCTCCGGCGGCTGGGGCTTCGCCCCAGACCCCAGCTACACCACGCGAACTCATTACTGCCTCAACATTGTGTTATCACAATTTGAGGGCCTCTTGTCGGAGATGCTGACCGGGCCCCTGCGTGTCAGGCACGGCATCTGCGGGCTCGTCAACGTCTCGTCGTTGCGCGTCGTCGAGTGCACGGGTGTAGTGGACCCACGACTAAGACCTCCGTAAAAACCTAGAGGTTTGTTGCCATTCCCGAGCTCCGGCGGTATTTAACCGAAATCAACGGTATCTGTCACTAACCACCATGCAGTGTAATTACGCTGTCCATCGTCCAACTCTGGCACACATAAGATTTTTAGTTATAGGTATACTTCGCACCAGGGACTAAAACATATCAGGGGAGAGGCTTCGAGCCCGACGACCATTCCCCAAAACAGACATACATTAAATTACTTCGACTTATACTAGTTAAAATTGTTTGTCTGTCACCACTATTGTTCATTATTGTCATTGACGAAATCACTAGGAAAGTTTCAGAGAGAATCGGAGAAGAATGTGTGAAAATAATGTTATTTGCCGACGATATTTTGGTGTGGAGAAAGGATGAAGAGGAGGTGCAATCTCAAGTTGATGTGTGGAGTGTGGTGGCAGGAGAATATGGACTGGTGTTTGGAAGTGGCAAGAGTGAAACAATGCTGATGACACGAGATAAAGCGAAGAATGTCAGGATTCTACTAGAGGACAGATTTTAAAGCAAGTGGAGAATGTTAAGTACGTGGGGAGTATAGACGCATGCGATGGAAGGATTCAACCAGAGATAGGAAGAAGGACGCAGCAAGCTGTGGGGTTATTCCAATCTATCCGAGATCTCATATGGAACAGAGAAGTACCAAAGAAGTGCAAGGTTTCCATCTACCAGACCTACTTTGTTCCAATACTGACATATGCAGTAGAGACTTGGAATATGACAACAGCGGATGAGAGCCTTGTGCAGGCTGTAGATATGAAGTTTTTGAGAAGCATTGTTGGTAAGACTAGATGGGACCGAATACGAAATGAGAATATCCGAGATCAAGTAGGCGTGAAGAATTTAATGGAGCGAATTGGAGAGAGAAGATTAAAGTGGTTCGGACATGTCAAAAGGATGGAAAGATCGAGATTACCGAGCAGGATGATGAAATTGGAAATTCCCGGTAGGATACCACAGGGAAGACCACGACAACAATGGCAGAATAGTGTGAGAAAAGATGTAGAACAGTGATAGCGTGGAGGAGACGGGAATGTGGTGGAAGAAGAGGAGTGGTGGCAGGACAGAAGAAGATGGAGAGGCCTGTCTTCAATGCCAACCCAACGCAGAGTTGGACGTGGCAACAGATAATAATAATAATTGCGAATAATTGTGAATAATTATAAACTTTTTACCACAGTCTCTCCGAGTTCAAGACTAATTCAATCTTAGTTGAGTCTTGTCTTTTTTTTATTATAAAATAAATATTATAAATATTATTGATATTATATGGGTATAAAATTCCTAGCAGTGAGGCCCGACATTTCTGGTCAAAACAAAAGTAGGAATAATATTCTTGATTTCGGACTGACTTTGATCAACAGGTTATAATTAAACACTCGCCCGCTTAACTAAAAAAAACAATTATTTAGGCTAACTTTTTATGAATTAATATTCGGTTGATGTTCTTTACGAAGTTCATAAATACGTGGAATTTTAGGGTCATGTTGAGTAATAATCTTCTTAATGACCGGGTCAAAGGGAGAACTTTTTATGAGTTTACTGGTCAATAGAGTTATTTGGCTAAGAGGGCTACGTGTTTGTTTCTCATACACTCTCTCCTGCTACACACGATTCATCTTCTGTTTATAATCTAGTAAATCCATCACAGCAACTGCATTACCTTTATCAGCTCTCGTGGCTGGTTCTGACCAGCACAGGCCTGTCCACCCCTTGTTCCCCCGCGTCATCCCTTACGTCCCTCCCTTCGTCTCGATTAGCCTAGTTGCACAAATATGAGACGTTAAAGCAATATCCAATCAATCAATCAATCATAACACGTGTTGTCATTAGCCCGAAGTGTCTCGTCTCGAGTGCCACGTGTTCACTACGATTGAGATTTCCGCAGGAGGTTTTTGCTGACTTACGAACTTTTTCTTGTTAAATCTCTTGTTTGTTCATCTGGAATGTTAACTATAGCCGCCCCCACACCACCAATGATTTTTTCATCTTTTGATTGTATTGCGGAGATAATAGCAAAATTTAATCCTTTAGATAATAGCGATAATTGGATGAGCGTAGCGCGCGAAGCGAAGATTCCATTTCGCTACACTGGAGAAAAAAATCCGGAATGTTTTTTTTCTTTTTTTTGTATTTTTGTCTGTCTGTTAACACGATTCCGGCTAAACCGATACTCCGATTGCAATGAAATTTTATGGAGGCCTTCGAAATCTCTGAACGTAGAACTGCCACATTTTTGAGCACAATAGGAAAATTCTTTCTCATGAAAATCGCAATTTTACGATTTTTTCGATTTTTTAATACTTTCTTCGACTTATAACATCTACATGCTTTGTCCTAATGATTTTTTCACAGAACCTTAATTTTATGAATTGATGTATTCGTGTAAAATTTAAGCGTAATCTAAAAAATATTTCTCATGAAATCGCAATTTTACGATTTTTTTCGATGAAAAAAAAATCGGCTTATAGCACCTACATGCTTTATCCGATTGTATGATTTTTTCACAGAACCTTAATTTTATGAATTTATATATTCGTGTGAAATTTGAGCGTAATCGAAATATTGTTTCTTGTGGTAATCGCAATTTTACGATTTTTTTCGATTTTTTAAATTTCTTCGACTTATAACACCTACATGCTTTATCCGATTGTAATGATTTTTTCACAGAACCTTAATTTTATGAAGATATATATTCGTGTGAAATTTGAGCGTAATCGAAAAATTGTTTCTTATGAAAATCGCAATTTTAGGATTTTTCTATTTTTTTAAAAATAACGATTAATAACATTTTTTTAAAATTTAGCTGAATTTTAATTTATTGGATGAGCGAAGCGAAGACTTCAATTTCACTGACCCCCCAAAAAATTTAACTCCAATGTTTTTTTGTTTTTTTTGTCTGTTTGTTAGCAGGATTCCGGGCAAACGGCATAAGCGATCTTAATGAAAATTGTAGGGGACCTTCGAAATCTCTAAACTTAGAAGTGTATTGTTTTTGGGTACAATCGAAGAAATATTTCTCATGAATATCGTACTTTTACGATTTTTTTCGATTTTTAGTGCGATATTTTCGTGTCATTTGGGCCGATTCTGACCAAACGGGTGGGGCTACAACGTTCATATTATACATGGACTTTAAGGTTATGGTCATGTAGTACCTTTTGAAAGAAAAAGTTGGAAAAGTTAGCCAGAATCCATAGAAATAAAGCTTTTAATATAAGTTTTTACGGTTTTGTGCGATATTTTCGTGCCATTTGGGCCGATTATGACCAAACGGGTGGGGCTACAACGTTCATATTATGCATGGACATTAAGGTTACGGTGATGTAGTACCCTTTGAAAGAAAAAGTTGAAAAAGTTTGCCAGAATCCATAGAAATAAAGCTTTTAATATAAGTTTTTTTACGGTAAATAATAACATTTGACAAGTAACAATAGAAACTTGACAACAATCACCTACAATGCATAGGCAGCAAAGCAAAACACTTACAAAAGTAAAGATATCCCACGCAAACTAAAAACTTAAAAAAAAGCTCATCCATCAACGCGGCGGGACTTTAGCGTTTTCCTAGTTTAATTTAATTTAAAAAAATTCCTCAACTTAGTAATGATTTTTTCACAGAACAACAGAAAATAAAATCCGCATAACACATGTCATGGCAGCTCAATGCACCAATTACGCTCATCAAACAACGCGCCTGGAAAGCGTTTGCGAAGCTTCCTAGTTATATTATTTTTGTTTTTGTCTGTAAGATTAATAATTGCGTTTGGTGAAGATTCATTTTTACCGCGTAAAACTCAGTAGGAGTTGCGGAATCCACAGGTGACGCTAGATGAAAGAACAAAACGCTCTCTATCATCAATTCCGCGCAACACTTAAAACCCACCTTTATCCATTTTCATAAATAATATGATTTTGTAATAACTAGGAAAACGCTAAAGTCCCGCCGCGTTGATGGATGAGCTTTTTAAAGTTTTTAGTTTGTGTGGGATATCTTTACTTTTGCAAGTGCTTTGTTTTGCTACCTACGCATTGTAAGTGATTGTTGTCAAATTTCTTTTGTTACCTGTCAATTGGTATTATTTACCGTAAAAACTTACATTAAAAGCTTTATTTCTATGGATTCTGGCTAACTTTTTCAACTTTTTCTTTTAAAAGGAACTACATCACCATAACCTTAATGTCCATGTATAATATGAACGTTGAAGGCCCACCCGTTTGGTCAGAATTGGCCCAAATGGCACGAAAATATCGCACTAAAAGTCAAAAAACTTATATTAAAAGCTTTATTTCTATAGATTCTGACTAACTTTTCCAACTTTTTCTGTCAGAAAGCAATACATCACCATTACCTTAATGTCCATGTGAAATATGAACGTTGTATCCTCACCCGTTTGGTCAGAATTGACCCAAATGTCACGAAAATATCGCACAAAAAGTCAAAAAAACTTATATTAAAACCTTTATTTCTATAGATTCTGGCTAACTTTTTCAACTTTTTCTTTCAGAAAGCAATACATCACCATTACCTTAATGTCCATGTGAAATATGAACGTTGTAGCCCTACCCGTTTGGTCAGAATCGGCCCAAATGTCTCGAAAATATCGCACTAAAAATCGAAAAAAATCGTAAAAGTGCGATATTCATGAGAAATATTTCTTCGATTGTACCCAAAAACGTGGCACGTCTAAGTTCAGAGATTTCAAAGGTCCCCTTCAATTTTCATCAAGATCGCTAATGCCGTTTGCCCGGAATCGTGCGAACAAACAGACAAAAAAACAAAAAAAAAAAAAAAAAAAAAAAAAAACAAACAAAAAAACAACCGAGCTAAATTTTTTGGGGGGTCAGTGAAATTGAAGTCTTCGCTTCGCTCATCCAATTATATACTGTACTACATACTATATTGTAAGTTTTCTAATTATCTTCTTACTAATTATGAATTTTTTACTAATTATTACAAATAAAATAATATTCTGAAAACATTTTTGGCGGCCCACTCACTACGTTGCACAAAAACATCTTATAATTTAAAATCATGGATCGTTTCTCAATAAATTCAATTAAATAGTGTAATTAATATTAAAATATATAAAAATGAACTTCAAATGTCAAATTGTGTAATGCATAACATTTGAAACTCAATACTTTTTTAAGTTTGAATGTTGAAGTTGACCATGGTAGTACTTTGATGAATTTTCCACGTGATTTTCCAGGATTTTCCACCAACCGTGAAATTTTCATTATCGAACTTCGAAACACCGTCCTTCTTTGCTTCTGACCACCGCCAAGCGGTGCTTCTGACACTGACAGCTGTAGTTACATCAAAGGTAAAATTTGGACCTGTTTTGGAAAGTGTTTACTGTTTATGTTGATAAATTGGAGTTGAGTTGCGAGAAATAGGCTAGATCATTTTTACGTCCATCAACATCCTAGGCCGTAGCCTAGGCTAGGCTAGTTCTATGCCTACGATGTGGGAAACGGGTAAGTTCTCTTTAGGAAAACAAAATTCGCAGGCCTAGGCTAGGCCATGGGTTATACTGTGCTAGGCCTTTGTTTATTTATAGGCTAGGCCTAGGCTACACAAATAATGGGGCCTAGGCTAGGCCTAGACCTGTGGTTGTTTTCTTGTTTATTTCGCCTATTCTAGGCCTAGGCCAGAAGTTTGATGTTGCCTGGGCCCAGCCAAGCGCGAGTCCTAATGGCAATAGACAGAGACAGCTGTAAACCTTTATTTAAGAAATTAAAAATTCTCCCTATGCCTTGCACATAGCCTACATTTATGAAGTCATTACTTTTGTACACTGTAATTTAGAACAATTCAAAAAGGACTCGGATGCTCACCACCTTAATACAAGAAACAAAAACCAATTACGGATACAACAATGTAACTTGACAATGCGCCAGAAAGGTCTTGCATGTGAGGGAATAAAACTGTACAATTGCTTGCCTCATGAGGGGTTAAAGGAAATAAGAGTCGTAGACCGGTTTAAAAGTAAACTTAAAGAATTTCTTCTGGATAAATGTTACTAGCTAGGTGTTTTTTTGTTTACCTAAATTAGACAGTTCCTTATTTTTAGTAACGTTTTTAGGTACGCGTTCCTTATAGGGCCATCAAATTCCAACTTGCAACCTTCTCGTGGTTTGGCCCGTGATTAGGGGAGTTTTTCTCCCTGAAACTAATGGCGAGCTCTGGGTCGTCGTCGGGGAACTTTCCCCTTCCCTTTTACTACCTCCCCGACGGCGACGACAATGACAACACGGACGGATGATGACACAGACGGAGACGACCACGACGTGGGGGAACCCCTGCCCTCCCCATACGCTTGTGGCTGGTTCTGACCAGCACAGGCCTGTCCACCCCTTTTCCCCCCGCGTCATCCCTTACGTCCCTCCCTTCGTCTCGATTAGCCAAGTTGCATAAATATGAGACGTTAAGTAATATCCAATCAATCAATCAATCCTTTTCTTGGATCAGGAACTTGTAACGTCAAAGTTACTATTTCGTGGGAACTTGAAACGAATTTAACGTTCCTTTATAAGTTCCTTTCGCCGTCATAATCCCATCGAATTCTAGTACCTACCTGATATCGTAAACTGCAGTGGGTATGATGAACAATATCTTGTGACACCTTGTGTTTTCTAAAATGGCGCCACCCTCGTCAGATGGCCTGGGACTCATTTGAAAAAATAAAAGTTGTCTTAATGATAAATTAACTCCTATCACATTTTTATTAAAATTTACTCAATGATGGTAGGTATAACGAACGTTAAAGGAACTATTCCTTTTGAAACGTTAAACACATAGAAACACATAGAAACGTTAAAGGTTTTGTAGGCCTACCTATCGTAGGCCTACCTGGTTTTTTGTTTGTGTAAGCCTACTAGGCTATAGGGCTAGATGTGGCAGGTTTTTCAGCTTTAAAACTTTTGTTTTTCAAACGTTTGATTACGAACTAAAATTGATCGGAAAATCGGTGCGCTATGATACAGAAGTTTTAGGGCCTACCGCCTACCCCTAAACACTTATGAAATTATAAGTACCAGTAGTGGATTAAGCCTAGATCTAGGCCTACCAATAGCTAGGGTCCCCGAAATTTCGTGAATGACTTTTTTCCTAAATGATGCTAAATATATGACTGTTTTATTTTTAAGTAGCAAAATAAGGCAATACCTAATCATGTTTTTATGCTAAATTTGAGCAAAATAAGGAACTTTCCTTAATTTTTCCATAAGTTATAGTCCAAAATTTTGACAATTGGGCAATGAAATCAACATTTCTGTTTTAACGTAGGCCTATAGGCCTAGTTGTCATGGCACCATGAGTATGACAGTTTGAAAATATTATTAGGCTAATGAACATGCCTAGCTTATTCCAATTAAGTTAACTTTTGCTCAAGGGTAGTGATTGCAGTGCTATTTTTATGACGAAATGATGCCTTTACCATGAGTTTGAGTTTGAGGCTACTGAAATTGAAGGTTTTTTATAGGCCCTAATGAAATGAGATCTTTTTATTTGTTATTTCTCAGGGTCCCTACGTATAGCTAATTGTTGTATACGGTAAATTGCTTTCGAGTAGGCTACACCTAGGCCTATAAAAAAACAATACATTTCTATGTGTAGGGGTCCAGGGGCCTCCGCCTAAATAATCAATTTTTATGTGTATGCCCTAGGGGTCTAGACAGTGCCTCACGTCCCGACTCCAGACTAATCAGGAATGTCTCGCTTCTATCTTGCCGATCCCAACTTTTGTGTAATGCGCGTGGCCTAGGTAAGGCCTAGCCTCGTTCTGAGTAAACCGGACGTAGAAAAAACCATG
Source organism: Sweltsa coloradensis (assembly GCA_024449915.1). Classification (NCBI taxonomy): domain Eukaryota; kingdom Metazoa; phylum Arthropoda; class Insecta; order Plecoptera; family Chloroperlidae; genus Sweltsa; species Sweltsa coloradensis. Next base: position 57,397 of record JAMZAV010002362.1, on the reverse strand, counting down.
CAGGTTAAATAGTACCTACCGCTATGTTATTGTTGGGTGTGTTCTGTGTTTAAGTCTTTGCAAGCCAATGTGAAAAATGAATTGAAGTACCGGTAGCCTACGGTAGGGCCTACCTTAGATTTGATTAGATTCTTCAGATAGGCTACAGGTTCCGGTAGTTAAGTCATAAACATGAATTCCGTGACCACTTTTTCGCAAGGATGGTTTGACGATTGCTTTGACCACTGTGGACCATTAAAAAAAAATAAGCCCCCATGTCCTTCCCCAAAAATCCCGGAAATTTTTACTACAGGCCAAAATCCAATATGTCTGCTGGGCACCCTCTTGAAAAATTATATTTTGAACCAGAGCAAGTAGAATCATGAAGGTCTACAAATACATTTTTTAATTAAACTATGGGAACGTTCAAAATCACCAAACTTAAACATGTAATGATTTTGCGTTTAATCGAAGAAATATTTCTCATAAGAATGATACTTTAAGGGCAACGATTTGTCAATATGACCTCGCTGCCCCGCACCTTTTCCCGGCTTGCAGAATGAGGTGCGTGTTGGTTTTGGTTCTCGGTCTTTCTCGGACTCCCAGGATCAAAGTCGTCGCCTCGCTTTGTTGAAGGCAGTCGTGGTTCACTCTTGCTCTTGCCTTTACATAACACGTAGCGTACCGTACTCTAATGATGAAACACGTTACAATGATGACACAAAACAGTAGGCTAGGCCTAATCATTGTACAGAAGTAGTCAAACCAAAAGAGCTCATCCATCAACACGTCTGGAAAAAGCAGCCTAGTAAGAAAATAATTCTGTTTATTTTTATTTTTAGCCTTATTTGTAAAGTTTCATGCAAACATGGGGAAAATACAATTTTGACCATTCATTTTGACCAAATTTGGTGCCCAAAATTAATAAAAAATATATCCAAATGTGACAATATATTATGATCTAGCATGGCTAAGAACCCGTTTATATTAGACCTACTAGCGTTTGACGCGAGTTGGTGGGTTACGCTGGTAAAATTTTGCTTTTAAATGGATGCAAGTTGCTACGACAATTGAGTTTTCAATGCAAATTTCAATCCGCCTTCTAACTAGGTAGCGTTCCGACCTGCATCAAACGCTCTAGTAATAAAAACGGGGTAGTAGAGAATGCATTTTTACTACTTTTCCCACCTTGATATCATATCGCGCTTACTTTTCAAATACCAGCACTAATTGCTATGGTCTGCAATGGCCAATCTCTCATGAAAAGATGTGAGATAAGCTTCGATAAGCCGTTGGTTCATTACACAAAATAGAAAATGTGCTCTAAGTTCAGCTTATTGTTGGTAACACCATGTATTTTTTTTTTTTGAAAATCAAAAATCAAGGTGCAACATTTTGATTTATTTTTTGCTTGTTTCACATGGATTAAGAATAACCCTAAAAGTAAAACGGGGTGTTGTTATTGAATAAATGTAAGGTTTTACGCCTTCCTGCATGTATGCTCTATACCCTACTTAGGTATTCACTATTTCTGTATTTGCAGATAACATTTCCAATGCAATGCCCGGCTTCCTCCAAACACTGGCTAACATTAAAGAGGAGCCTGGAGAAGAAAAGGCTGGTCCACCTCCCAAGAAAAGGAGATTTAAAGCACCGAAGCGGCTCACGGCTTCAGTACCAGAATCTCTATCGGCATTGAACATAATACCTCCTTCCATGGTAAGTATTGCCTTGTCTAGGCTGGCATGTTGTACGAATTGTAGGGATCTAGGATTTAGCAATCACAAATAAAATTAAAATAGGCCTACAGAGAATTACTTAGTGTTTTTGTTTGCAAATGTTGGCCTCGTGCATCATTCTAATGCACCAAACGCACCAAAAAATCATTTGATGTGTCCTAAGCACCTCTAGGAATGTCCACATTGCACCTCTAGGAATGTCCACATGCACCTCTAAGAATGTCCACATTGCACCTCTAGGAATGTCCACATACACCGAAAGGAATGTCCACAAGCACCTCTAAGAATGTCCACATGCATCTCTAGGAATGTCCACAGCACCTCTAGGAATGTCCCCTTCTAGGGGTACGAGTGGACACATGTAATGTAATGCCTTTAAAAATGCAAAATGCAAATGTAGGCCTAATTATAGAAAAATTAGGCCCTGCTATTAAAAATAAAATGTATGGTAAAGGTCCACCAAAACAGTACAAATGAAAATTTTGAACAACTTTAATTGTGTGCCTATTAAGAGGAAGGGATAGTCGCGAAATTAAAACCACGTGAAATTACAGTTTTTTTTTTGTGATATCTTGAGAACGATGCAAAATATCTAAAAACTGATTGCAGGCGGCCCTGTGGTTTTGGGAGAACTATAGCCTGTACGAAAAAATATTGTAATGTGTGTGTTGGTAATTAGGTCCTAAGTTTTTTATTTGATATATTTAATTAATTAAATGCATATCTTATACAAACCGCACCAATTATTATATTTGAATATTTTTTTCTTGCATTAGCCTATATTGCTCTAACAAAACTACAGAGCTGTCTGCAAACAGTTTTTAGATATTATGCATACCGTAGTTCTCAAGATATCACGAAAAAACTGTAATTTTGCATGGTTTTAATTTCGCTACTATCCCTCCCTCTTAAAGGCAAATGAAAAAACTGCCACCTCTCCCCTACTCATTAGTTGTTTATTACTACAGGTATTCATTAATTGAAATAAAGTAGGCCTACCTAACTCAAATAGGCAATTCTAAAACTTTCTTTCTGTTTGTACCGGTACAGATCAAGACTGAGATCAAGACTGAGATCAAGACCGAGCCAGTTGAGGATAACACGTTCACGCACTTTACTGTCAAAGACCTTCAGAGGTGAGTAGGCCTAAATTAATTATCACTACATATTATTATAGATTATATTTATTTCTGAATTCATAGTAGGTACCTACCTAAGTGGGTACTATTTTAAGTAAATTAGTAGAATAGCGGGAGGCCCACTTAGTTTTTACTTTCAATATGTTTTCAGGAGGCATCCGCCTACCTACCTACATCAATAAAATTAATATAGGGCCTACCATAGGCCTATATATGGGTCATTCTCAAACGTAATGACCATATTGAAAAAATGCTTGCAAGAAAAAATTATAACATAAAATTGGATGCCTCCTTTAACAATACATTATCCAATAATTTGTTCTTACAGCCCTAAAAGGGTTTATCTAAAAAAACAAAATTTTTTTACATACAAGCATTTTCATCAATCCAAGTGTACGAAAATGTCATGACTGTTACCGGACATAAAAGTGACAATTGATGTAAGAAGTTATTTATTAAATCCATATTCATGTGCACAATAGTTTTAGTTACATTATCACACAAAACTAATACATTCAATAAAATATACATTTTTATTTTAATCACTTTTTATAATACCAAAATGTCAAGAATGTTACTCAAATTTCAAAACCTGGTAATTAACTTACTAATAATGGACAAATGGCAAATCAAGTTTTATCAAGATCACTGTTAGCAATGAAGTATTAATATTATAAATAAGATTAAAAATGTGATTCAGTTATTTTAAACTTTAAATAAGACTTAATTTAATAATTAGCTCGGGTAACGGTGTTGACAAAAAGTAACAGTCTTGACAAAAAAGTTACTTTTCTAACAGTAATAATTTTTTTCTAAGATCATGTTGCTTGTTAGTGTACAAATCAGTCAACCTAAAGATAAAATCCATCTAATCCAACAAGTTTGTGTTGAGTTTAAAGTAAAGAGACACTACGGGTAACGGTCTTGACAAAAAGTAACATTCTTGACAAGTGATCACTGAAAATCAATAAAAACAAGTGTTTTGTTACTTTTGAGTATGGCAATGAATTACAACCTCTCCCTTCAAAACACATCTACAGTTGCAGGAAATTAATGCAGTAATCCACGATGCCCTTGGTAATGTTACTTTTTGAAAGTAACATACCTGACAAGTAACATGCATGACATTTCAACTTCATTAATTCATTAGCTGTTAACAATCCCATTTGAAAAAGTAGGGTTATGTTTGCTATGAGCTGGAACTTGATTGTAACTTAACTCAATTGTTAAATAAAATATTAAATACAAATTAAATTGTTTTATCTTGGTAACATTCATGACATTGAATTAAAATACTCACCGTTAAAATGTTTACTTTTCAATTTTAAAGAGTTCTCATGTCAAAACAAACCAAACTTCCATGATGCCATGTCAGGAGCTGTTCTTCTTCTTATTCTAGATTGATCCACTGCCTTCTTGAAAAATTATTTAAACTCTTTTACAATGGTAACAGTCATGACATTATTATGATTGCCACATTAGGGACAAACACTTTCCACTAGTTATTGTTTGAAAATGTAAATTGTTAAAAAAAGTCACTAACACACAGTTATTAACTGTTATTTCTGCATTAATTCCAATCTAGAGACTAAATAAATTTTAGTCTTAAAGTCAAATATTTTACAAAAACACTTCTGGTTTTGAGGATAGGGACATGGGTTTTAACACATTTTGCAATACCCGACATTGAATTAAAGGTCAACCTTACAAGATAGAAGTGCAAAAATTCATGGAGCTAATAAAAACTATAAGTATTCTGAAAATGTACAACCAAAATTTATGCAAATCAATATTTTGATCTAAAAAAAAAATAATATTAAGGGGGGGACAGCACAAGGGTCATTTTATTTGAGAATGACCCATATACACATTTAGACACATACAAGAAGTACTATAGTCTAGGTAGGCCCTAGACGTACATTCAGTAGTGTATGCCTGTGTGTTGCCTGATGGTGTGCCTACATACAATAAATGTGCCTATGCTATTACTAGGGTGACCGGACGTCCCGGATTTCCCAGGACAATTTTGGTTCTCAGGCACCTGTCCCAGTGTCTCGAGAGACACCACCCGGGGCGTCCAAATGTCCCAGTTTTCCATTCTTCCTTGGTTTTTGTTACTTAAATCTTCATTATTCCAATTTACAGTATTTGTCTCCAAATACTATCCCCATTTCATTTGTTAATAAATATATACCGGTAACACACCACTTTATTTATTTATTTAGGTAGGCCGGTACTTATTTATTTATTTATTGGTTCACTCGAATACATCATTGCTGCTATTTTACTTTCTAGGCTAAAATAAATTTTAAAACGTACCGGTATTAAAAAAGGTTAACTAGCAAATTGCACCATACTTAACGTGATTATTGTGATTTAAGACAAGTTTTAGTAAGTTAAATAAAATGCGTAAATATTAGGGCTGTGTCCGAATCTAAGATGGATTCGAGTCAATTTTAGCAGATTCAAGTTTTCAAAGTATTAGAAAATTTGAATTTCCCGACATTTACCCGCCATTTACTCGTGTGTATTAGCCGCGAATTAGAGCTTTGTTCGCCTGTCCAACACTTTACACTTGTAAGTCAGTGTAGACGAATGGCTGTTTTTTTGTGTCCGTGTAAGTCAGTGTAGGTGGTATGTGGTCGTTTTTCTGTACCTTCAGTGTAGCACTAGTGCTGCCAGTGCTACACTGGGCTACACTGGCTATTTTGGTCGTGTAGGAGGAAACAACACTAAAAGTTCATCTGAAATGTATGTTTTTTTGTGGGTCAACACTCGGGCTACACTGACATACTGTTTCCTTTAAAAAGAAGTACTTCCGCCGTACACTGCTCAGTGCACGTGTAGAACAGTGTAGCACTAATGGTGGACAGGCGAACAAAACTTAGGTCACGAAATTCAATTCCAAGCTTTAATTTTAATGTTTTGGTGGAGGTGCCGGGTAGGTATTCAAAATTAAATTAATCCTTGGCTCCTGGCTGGTACATAATATGGTGGAGGTGCAGGAACATAAAGCGCAATTGTGAGATTGTAATAATCGTTTGTACGTGAGGAAGCTCAAAATATTGACATTACAAAAAATGCGTAATTTTGGGGGAGGTGCTGGGTAGTCGAAATTAATCTAGTGGTAAAAACGGTCAGAAACTTAGAAAACGGAAGGCTGAAATTGAGCTTAAAATTAAAACTGATTCTCACTCTCATGTGCTTGTTTTTCTTTTAGGCCTAAATTACTTAGTCATAAATTGTCCTGGAATTTGTGATAGGCCCTAGGTCCCTACTAAAAATTTTAAACTAGGTCGATGCGCTTTTTTTGTTTTTTTAAAGTTGTGCATTATCAAATATTTTTTTTGGAAAATAACGAAAGATCGCGAATTTTTATTTTTAAGACGCGAATTTTCAAACTTTAAAAAACATTTTTGCACATCTCGTAACGATAGGCTACGCAAAATTCCATTGGAAAAGATTCGGATTCGCAAATCTTTGGAAAGATTCTATTCGGATTTGGATTCAAAATGAAAAACATGGATTCGCACACCCCTAGTAAATATGGGGCAAGCCGCAAGCAGGAATTAAATGATTACTTCTTGCAGACGAAGGCCATTTCTAAAGATAAAAGGGACCTTTTGCCAAACTTGATATTTAAAAAATCACAAATAATATTCGCAGAATCAATGAGTCCAGACAAGGTCAAATAATCCGTTTCTGGAAGGACATAATTTGCAACTGCCCCCCCCCCCCCCCCTTTGAATTCCAGGTTCTGGGTTTTTAGTTTTTAAATACTATGGTCAAAAATCAGTTTGTTTGGGATCAATTATTCGTAGAGATGGTGTTTTATAGCATTAACTATAAAAGCGACAAAAATAGGAATGTAATTTTTCATATTTTTTCACTTTTCTCGACCTTTCACTTAAAATGGGTGAGTTTAAAGGTATGTTTATTTTCGCGAATTTTCGCGAAAAACGGCTTTAAGCGCGATAAACTTGCTTAATTGCGACGCGCGAAATTGGGTAATTTTGTAAAAAAAAAAAAAAAAAAAAATTACAAAAAGTTGTAAATAAATGGCTTTGCTGGTAATTTTTCGTTAAAAACAATTTTTTTTATTTTGTCGCCGTGGCCTGTCGAGCTGCAGTCTTAATGAAGAAGTCCCCAAAATCACCGCTAGAGAGGTCTACGCTCATAACTAGCTCCTACTAGAATTTCAATTCACTTTAGCTACCGTCATCTAAAAAATATATATATATTTTTTCATTATTCAACGAACGACGACCAAAAAAAATTAATGCTATATAAACGCTATTTTTGAAATAATAATGCTATTTTTCCATTTTTTTAATGCTATAAAACACCATCTCTAATTATTCGCCATAAGTATTTGATGTGAAAAAATGTGTTGAATGTTGATAATCTGAATTCTTTGCTAAACATGTTGTTTGTCCTGTTCTGGTTGGTCGTCTTGGTTTCTCAACTCGCACTTTTCTTCGGATTTCTCACAAGTCACAACCAACTTCTGGCTGCCTATGTATGGGTGACTTCGCACTTTATTGATCCTCTTCGTACAAAGTGGAAGTAAACACTTGTAGAGCGGTACCTTGCAATCTTACACTGCTGGTGGTCCTACTCTGCTGTGAGCGGGGCTGAGCAACTCTTTACTGGTTCTGAATCTTCCTTTGCATTTCTGCACTGCTCAGAAACTGGGTGAATCTTAGATTCTTTTCCATTACCCCACCATGTGCGAGCTCCCCATCATCCTCACGTGTCTCATGTGCAGCCTTTTCTGCTGGTACTGCCTTCTATTACTTGCACTTTGTACATTCAAGTAGGTGTCAATAAATTTGTAACCAGGGTTAACCCACTCAGTATAGCAGTAAAAGCCAACCTGGCATAGACGATAAGAGGTCATTAATTGACAAGCAAATAATGGACATTGAGAAATCAGTATTTGTAATAAGAAATAATGACCAAATGGTTGTTGTCGATTCACCCACATGCAACGCCAGAATTAACAACGCTAATTTGGAACAACTCTAAATTGATAAAAATGTATTACTGTTTGTAATTATGATTTGTTCTTAGGATGGCTCCAAAGTCACTGTTGAGCGTTGACTCATAGGCAGAGGCAGGTGTTGGAGGTGAAAATAAAAGTAAAACAAAAGCGGTGAATTGACGGTGAAAACAATCAAACATTTAGTCAAGCTCTATATCTGTCACCCCCTTGATATTTTTTAAAATTTTGGGAGTGGTTCATGTAAAAGAATTGCAGAATAAAATGTAGTTAGAGAATTCAGAGGCAGGTGTTTGTGGTGGAACTTATTTGCATCTTTGGTTTTGTTCTGACCAAAAGCGGTGAATTGGTGTTGAAAATTATTTATAATTTACGTTTTTAGCGGTGAAAATTTCGTTTTTACCATAAATACCTGCCCGCTCATACGCCTACAAGTATTAATGTCCATGTAGGCCTAGAAATTATTCGGAAAATGCCAAAGTTGTTGGTAGAGGAGCAATCAAGCCTTGTTTTATACTGCATTGAACTTGATTAGTAATGTTCACACTCACAGTTTGAATAAAAAAGAACTAGCCTTCAGGGTTGGCTTGGTTGGCTTTAAATTTATTGTCTCCTACTGAAAATAAGTTATTGTGACAAGAGTGTGTACATTCTAAATACAAATTGAATAATTTTTATTTATTCTTGTCTGAGCTTTGAAACAAAATTTGATAAAAAGAAAAAACAATCACCATTGTTTTTAAATTAAATGCTGCACATTATCATTTTATTAATTTTGGAGGTTTTAAAATAGTTATGATTCTGATGAATTTTGTTGTAAATTTTAACTGGACCCACATAATTAGCTTTTGGATGTTAGTTTAATGTCAGTGAAATCTGTTCAGTGATTCGACCTCTCCGCGACTAACTCACAGACACAAACACACAAAAAAAAATGTGTATCCCCCCCTTCCCCAAAAATCAGTTATGTGACTGAGTGGGTAGACTATGAATACAAATTTATTTATTTATTTATGTTTGTCATCTAGAGTGCAAAACGCAGAAGGGTTTTACCAATTGGTGAGAAAGTTACTATGGAATGAGTTGTTCCCACAAAAATGTAAAATTTTGCTGTATAAGGCATATTTTGTACCTATACTAACATATGGGGCAGTAACATGAGCAGTGGGAACAAAAGAAGAGAGTCAGCTGGAAGCAGCAGAAATGAAGTTTTTAAGAAGTATTAAGGGAGTTACAAAGATGGACAAGATAAGAAGTAATGAAATAAGGAAAGAACTGGGATTGGAGAGATTGAAATTTAAGCTAGGAAGAGAACGTTTGGACATATGAAAAGGATGGGCAGAGAGAGGATTCCAAGACGAGAATTTGAAGCGGCAGAGGAGGGGAAAAGAAGAGTAGGAAGGCCAAGAGAAACATGGGAAAGATTAATTCAAGAAGACGTTGGAAAACGGAATGAAGTGTGGGAGCATGTGGCAAGAGTAAAGCTGTGGGAGGACAGAAGAGAGTGGAGTAAATTGGTGGAGAGGAAGGAGTTAGATGATGTGGAAGAAACTCTGAGTCTGGCAAGCTTAGTATCTACAGTTTCATGCCCTTGATAATGGTGGAAAACCACCACTCAACCCGACATAGTTGGAACTGAGTTATGATGATTATTATTATTTAACCAACCAGTCGATTGACACCCTATCACTTTCACTTTCTATCTGTCTTCACCTTTGGGGCTGAGATGGGCGAGCCTACTACCCCCTCTGGTGGGTCCGTGTTTCCTTGTTCCTTAGTTCCTTAGAAGGTTGACTCCTTGTCCTGCTGGGGGGGCCTAGCAAGTGATGAACCTGTTAGACCCTTCTCTTCTTTTCCTTCAACTTCTTCACCTGCAGCCAAGATGTGCCTAGCACATGTGCCTGTGCCATAGCCAAGAGCTTGCAACTTGTAGTGTATTTTCCTTTCGTTTTCTGATCCCAGTCACAATTAGTAAGGCAGCCTCTCTCGTTGCCATGGGTCTTGGTTCAAATCCAGGTTCAGACATGGTTGTTTTGTTGCCCAAGCACCAGAGTCGAGGAGGGAAGCCCCCTCACTGGTTGTGCTGTTGTGCGACTTTCCACCCTTTCTATCTCTAACCCTTTCTCTAAAGTATGAATGAAGAGGCACCCTGGCCGAGCAACAACAGAAGGGGCAGCTTATCTCTTGTTGCCAAGGGTCCTGGCCAGGTTCGAATCAGGGTGAGTCATGGATGTTTTGTCTCCCGAGCACGAGAGTTGGGAGGGAAGCCCCCTTACTGGTTGTGCTGACGGTGTGGCTCAGTATGAATGGTGTTTGAAGTAGCCTTGCTGATGATGGCAACATGCATGCAGAATTTGCTTCTTGCGTGGCCCTACCACAGGTTTGGTTATGTGTTGTGAGTTTTGTTAGCATGCAGTTAGCTGATTTTTAGTGGCCACTAATTTGCCTGATGAGTCCCAGAAGGACGAAACGCATCGTGGATTAAGGTGACAACTTTAAATTAGCTGCAGTTGTCATCAGCAGGTGAAAAGTTTTGTTGCCCCCAGCCCTTCAGGCTGGGATTTATGTTCTCTTTGCTTTCCCAACCTGTCAACCCTTCTCCAATCTATTTATTTATTTATTAAATCACTGATGGTCTCAATTTAGTTCTCTTCATCTTTATTTTTTCATTCATCTAACGTCTAAACTACAGCAGGCTGCATTGGAAGCAGGGACCCTGACCAGAGACCACTGAACCAACAAGCCATACTAACACTATTGCCATACATACACTAATGACGGCTGCTTGGAGAGACACATGTTATGTTTTCACTTTTTAGTCATGAATAAACCTTGTTTCAAATTGGATGGAATATGTTAACCATAGCAGATGTAAAAGATGAGCTGAAAAACCTGCCTTGTACTATACTGGTAAATTTGAAGCTTGAATATGAATGTGTACCATATAACTTCATAGCTTTTTTTCTATTGTTTCAGTTTTTCTGCAACACAGCAACTCGTTTTAATAATGTTTTCTTTTCTTGTTCCAGCGCTAATCAAGCACGAGAAGTTGTGGAAAGAGAAATTAAAGCTCTTGAAGATGAGATGGAGAAAATAAAAAATACGCCACTAGATCAATTAATGATACGTAAGTTACACCAGTTGGTCTTATCCTTTTTCTTACTCTAGGCCTACTTTAGAAAGAAAGGGTAATAATTAGGTATTAGTTTTAAAGTTAGTAGAGTTCATTATTATAATATTATTTAAACCACTTTTAGTGGAAAAACTCTATTTTATTATATTAAAATAACAACGTTTCGGAAATGACTTAAACTTATTCCGTCTTCAGGTTTCTTGTTAAAAAACAAAAAATCATATTATCAAAAATATATCAAAACAAACAAAGACAATAGCCAAGGTAAAAGCGGAATAAGCTTAAGTTATTTCCGAAATGTTGTTATTTTAATATAATAAAATAGAGTTTTTCCACTAAAAGTGTTTTAAATAATAATTAGGTAATTGATTTTATTGCACGTGCTATAAAAACTTTTGGTGATTTGATTGATTGGATATTGCTGAATGTCTCATGTTAATGCACTTTAGTAATGCTGTACCAGCAATTATTGGAAACTAAACTACTATAAGTTTAGCATTGTATTCTAGGGCTAGGCTATATTGAACTGAAATTTTCCTAAAATTCATTACGTATTTTAGAAGAGCATGAATCACCCAACACAAAGGGTTTTGGTGGAAAAGAATAAATAGATGAGTAGGCCTACAAAATGCTAAATTTGGAAAAATAAATACTAAATATATTCTAAATTTATATGTTAAAAAATGTACACCCTATCTCTATTATTCTAATATTTAAAATATTCCTCTGTTTAACTGTATAGTTAAAACTAAAGTAAAAACAACAAAGTGGGAAAATATTTTTTGTTGTAATTCTTTGCATTGTTTATTATGTTACAGCGGTCATTTCTGTTACAATGATGGGACCAGTTACGTCGAAGAAGAAACGTAGAGCGGTGTCTTTACATGGGCGAGATATAAAAGTGGGAGTTTTTTTAACAGATGAAGACATCGATGAACCCTCAACCTCCTTCAAAAAAACAGCACATTTCCAGTCAAAGAAAAAAAGGGTTACAGCCTTGAACAAAGAGAACATAGCCCCAGGTTCTGCCCTTTCTTGCTGCAACGAAGAGACCTTCAGAGTGAAGTTGGAGGCGGAAGTGGTTGACAGAAAATTAAAATCGCAAGGCATTTCTAGTAGGCCTAAGACAGTAATATTTAAGCAAGAAAAGAAGGGTTGTTTAACTTCTACAACAGTTCGTAAGAACAAGGAAATGCCATCTGATGATCAGATGAAGAAATGTATAAGAGGCACTCTTACGGCACTGCTTGCACGAGACCACGTGTGCGACGCACTTTTGCAAGGTGAGGAGATGCATTCAAGCTTCAGAGATAAGGTAGCTCTCGCTCGTGGAAATTGGAAGGCATTGGTGGAACGTACACATCCTATGGAGTTTGAGATCATGCTTCAACGTTATGTGAATTTTATTATGAAAATTCCCAAAGCAAAAAAGCTTTTTGAGAGTTTGAATGAATATCTTGCGATCTCGGCAAAAGATCTCTCAATTCATGAACCTGACAATGTTATCACTACTGAGATAGAAAACACTGCTGTACCGGCAGTGAGTAAAACATTGAACCAACCTCCTTGTCATACGTTGAGTGCTGCAGACATTGGTGTCAAGACACAAGAGACTCTACCGATACTGGCAGTGGTGGAACCTGTGAAGGATCTAACAAAGAGATCCGAGACAACACCTTGCCCATCACCAGAAGTAGTTTCACGCTACCCCAAGCGTAAGGTTGCACGCAAGAACTACCATGAGGGACCCATACCGCAGGATGATGATTTTATTTGTAAGTAGACCTACTATATGCCTGGTTCTGTGAGTGACACCGTTTATCCCTTTTTCCCCACCCTTAGTACGAAGTTGCCAACAGTTGTAAACTTAGACTTGCTGGTACAGTATCAAATCAACATGGCCTCATCAAAGTTTCTCTTGTACGTACGTTACTCTAACACACACATAACAAAAACTTGTAAAAATACAGCCAAACCTTAAACACTCAAAAGAAATGAGATCTAAAAAAGGGCCAAGCTCATTCTACCCTTCCACATTTGTGCATCATTCTTAATTCATAAACGTACAGTGTCGCGTAACAACACCCTTGAAAAGCTTGGCAAAATAGAATTTGCAATAATAATTAAAACGTAATAGTTCATCCAAGTTCTTTTTTTCTAATTAATTTAAACGTAATATATCATGCAAATTCTATTTTGCCAAGCTTTTCAAGGATGCTGTTACGGGACACTGTACGTTTGTTGGATGAGCGTAGCAAGCAAAGCAAAGATTCCATTTCACTACACTGGAGAAAAAAATCCGAAGTGTTTTTTTTTCTTTCTTTCTTTCTGTATTTTTGTCTGTTTGTCCACACGATTCCGGCTAAACCGATACTCCGATTGCGATGAAATTTCATGGAGGCCTTCGAAATCTCTGAACTTAGAACTGCCACGTTTTTGAGCGCAATCGGGAAATTTTTTCTCATAAAAAACGCAATTTTACGATTTTTTTCGATTTTTAAAAACTTTCTTTGACTTATAACACCTACATGCTTTAACCGATTGTAATGATTTTTTCACAGAACCTTAATTTCATAAATTAAGATATTCGTGCGAAATTTGAGCGTAATCAAAAAATAATTTCTCATGAAAATCGAAATTTTATGGTTTTTTCTTTTTTAAAACAATTCTTTGACTTATTACACCTACATGCTTTATCCTATTGTAATTATTTTTTCACAGAACCTTAATTTCATGAATTTATAGCCTATTCGTGTTAAATTTGAGCGCAATCGAATATTTATTTCTTATGAAAATTGCAATTTTACGATTTTTTTCTTTGTTAAAAAATTACGATTAATTAAAAAAATTAAGCTATTTTTTTTTTATTTTATTTTATTAAAAAAAAATCTTCGACTAAGTAATGATTTTTTCACAGAACAGAAAATCCGCGTAACACATGGCAGCTCAATGCACCAATTACGCTCATCCAACAACGCGGCGGTACTTAAGCGTTTTCCTAGTGAATTAAGAATGCGCAAATGTGGAAGTGTTGAATGAGCTTGTCCCTTTTTTAGATCTCATTTCTTTTGAGTGTGTAAGGTTTGGCTGTATTTTTACAAGTTTTTGTTATGTATCTGATCTCATTACTTTTTCAAGTTCCATTGCAAAATCATTTGTTAAAATATAGCTAGGAAGCTTTGCAAACGCTTTTTCAGGCGCGTTGTTGGATGAGCGTAATTTTTTTTAAACAAAAAAAGCGTAAAATTGCGATTTTTATGAGAAATAGTTTTTCGCTTGCACTCAAATTTCACACCAATATATATTAATTCTTAATATTAAAGGGGTATTTAACTGCTAAACTCAAAAAATATATTTCATTCAGGCTACCTAGTAATGGATCTCTAGCAATTAACAGAAAAATTATTGGGGCCACCATGACCTCCTAAAAAATTGTCAAACATGACATTTTTCGAGCTAGGTCCCATCGGCAAAAATCTCCCATAAGAAATAACATGGGGACGATCTTTATGCCCCGTGACCTTGGAGGATTTTGATCCAAAAAAATATTGGCCATTATTGACGTACTCTATAGCCTTTTCTGTAAATTCCCTATATTTTGTTTTGTAATTTGAGCAAGTACGTAGTTTGGTCAATATATGTTGATTACCAAGATGGGGTGTGATTTTGGAATGCATATTTTTGCGTGTTTGAGGGTATATTTGGGCATAGTTTCAAGACACGATGTTATAAAGGGGCATTTTAGATTGGTACTATGCTCTAGTATCTATGTGGACCAAAAAAGAAGCAGGCTAAAGCCGATTTAAGAAATTTCCCAAAACACTATTTTCGTAAATTTCTGGATCCAAAAAATTTAAAAATTCGTTTTAAATCACAGTTACAAGATTTAATTTTTTAAACGGTCATTTAAGTTTAGTATTGTGCTATAGATCACGTGGTAAAAAATAATTTTTTGGGTTTTTACTTTTTAGCCCCTTTAAGGTTCTGTGAAAAGATCATTACAATTGGATAAAGCATGTGAGAACATGTGAGAGCATGAAGAAAGTTTTATAAAATCAAAAAAATCTTTAAATTGCAATTTTCATGAGAAATAGTTTTTTGATTGCGCTCAAATTTCACACGAATATATAAATTCATAAAAATTAAGGTTCAGTGAAAAAATCATTACAATGGGAAAAAGCATATATAGGTGTTACACTATAAGTCTAAGACATTAAAAAAAAAATATTAAATAGTAGTAAAATTGCGATTTTCTTGAGAAATAATTTTTTGATTGCGCTCAAAAACGTGGCAGTTCTAAGTTCAGAGATTTCGAAGGCCTCCAGAAAATTTCATCTCAATTATAGTATTATTTTAGCCGGAATCGTGTTAACAGACACACAAAAATACAAAAAAAAAAGAAAAAACTTTCCGGATTTTTTTCTCGAGAGTAGTGAAATGGAATCTTCGCTTCGCTCGCTACGCTCGTCCAATAATTTTATCAAAGTTGATTTAATTTCCATGGAATTACCAATTAACAATAGGATGTAAAATATCTAGTGGCCCAAAGACTTGCTTTTTGTAAACAATGTAGTCGATCATTGTCAAGTAACTGTAGTTACTTGTTGATTATATTCTTGTATAAGGCTTATATTGAAACCTTTTTTTGGAAGCCTTCCAGCAAACTTTTTCAACTTTTTCTTTCAAAAGACCCTATATCACTATTACCTTAAAATGTCCATGTAAAATAAGAACGTTGTAGCCCCACCCGTTTGGTCAGAATCGCGGGCCGATTGAAACTGACGAATTAGACCGTAGCAGTAGCTAGCAGTAGCAGTAGCTAACATCCTTAAAGTGATTTTGAGCATGTTTCAAGCCATTTTTTCACCAAGAAGGAATGCTCGTATCCTAACCAAATTTGGCATGTGTTGTCAGGTACCTAAATCCCCTCGATTTTGATAGTTTTCAAGTTCACATCACGTTTCATGACGGCTAGGTGACAACTCGAAATCACCCCAACTCTGCTTGCTGTATAAGGTGCCTGCATGAGTGTGTAGCGCACCGCGTCTTGGCTGCGGCGCCCTAACGGGCACCTTAATAGGCCGCCATTGAGTTAAGGCCACACTTTATTTTAACTAGGGATGCACACGATAATCGATATTATCGATCGATAATTAATAATGGATATAATTTCGATAATCGATAACCAAAATTCATTATCGATTATCGAAATCAAATAATTGGTAAATAGTGGCAGAAACCAAACTCTAAAGACAGAGATTGCACTGGCTTGGCTGATGAAGTCACATTCGAGATTATTGTTTGGAAATGAGCTATCAGTCGATAACGGAAGCCTAACACATGACTTCGAAGACAGCGAGACAGCAAACGGAACGCGATTGTATTGTTTTTAATTACACTTGCCACACTTGAGGTTCCACTAATTGGTCGGAACAGGCTTTGTTGGCGATAATGACATTACCTTTTTGATAATCGTTAGTTAAAAAAGTATCGATTTGCATCCCTTATTTTAACTATTAAATATTTTTAGAATAGGTACTGGTATGTTAGACCTATATAGGCCTAAAATTAGCCTACTACTACTTTTGACAAAGCCTATCTATAGGCTACACATAATTATTGCTGCACCACACTGTTGAACTTGATATTTTTAAATATGCTGGACGTGGACTAGGCCTAGGCCTATAGTATTTACATAAATATGGGCATAAATGAAAATTTATTATTTAAAAATCCATAGGCCTACTGGTAATAGCCAAATGACTAAATTATATAGGCCTAGGTACCTACATCATAAGTTGATATTTTCTTCGTTTGTAAATCAGTGTTTTAACGGCCTAAATAGGATAGACTTAAATAAATAAATATATTTTTATTGCTACCAGTAGGCCTACATAGTATTTATTATTTAACAAAACTTATATTTCCTTTGAGAATGAGTACCTATAAAGTTAAGAGAACTATAATTAACTATCTTGTGCAGTCCTATACCTTCAAGTAGGCCTACTATTGACAATAATACAGATCAAAATAAGTTTTATTGTGACTTTTGAGTTATATTTTGGAGCATGGTAATTCATTTGGTCATTTATAGGCCTTGCAGTGTTTGTCAAAAGGCAAACTTTAATCTGCGTTTCAATTATGTGGATGGGACTACACTTTCTTCTTATTGAATCTGACCCTACCCTATCTAAATGACTGTATAAGTAATTCTGAAAAATTATCTAAATGTGAAATTGGTTTTAGTTTATGGATGAGAAAATAATAGCATGAAGAAAACATACTATAGTCTATTACTATTATGCATTCTTCACTGTTTAATAAGTTTGTTCTTCCTCTTGTCTAGTTTGCGATGAATGTGGTCATGAGCATGAGGGGGACTGCCCAACACACGGCGCTTTACTGCACATCCCAGATACGGTGGTAAATAACGTTTCCTATTTATTATTAGATGTAGGCCTACAAAACAAAAATAAAAAATGTCAGTTGTTCAAGTCTGATTTGAACTTGGCAAGTGTATGTTTCTCCTGGTTCCATTACATGGAACAAAATAGTGTTGTTCAATAATCATTTAGTGGATATTCATTTGATTATCTTATTATCGTGTGCATGTGTCACATCTCTCGATAAAAACTGAAGTAAGTAGTATAGTATGCAAATAATATTAATTTATAGCAGATGCTATTGTGTAGCCTACATTAATAGATAGAAAAAGGTACAATTTTATATGATGATTATTATTATTATTATTATTATTATTATTATTATTATTATTATTATTATTATTATTATTTATTTTCCACTAAAGCTTAGTAGGAAGGTTGGCAGAAAAAGGCAGTATGCAAAAAAAAAAAAAAAACAAACTATAGTACAGTACTTAGGTACTTATAGACATTTGACTATATGCGTTCTTACTTAGAACACACTTGGCAATTAACATTTAAACATAATTTCATTATTTGTACATTTTATGTCATTTGGTAATTCATAACACATTCTTTAGTCCAAAAAAGAACACCAATTTCTGTGTTGATTTTTTTGCTTTTGTGTCCTAGATTAAAATTGCCTTTTTAAATTTTTAAATTTGTTGTCTTCCGCCACTCTTCCTGGAAAGGACGCACTTTTGTCCCGCTTGTTCAAATATGCAAAATTTCAGATTTTAATTTTTTCCAACTTTGTGCTTACTTCTTTGCATCCATTTCTTTAACAATAAATGAACTGGTCTGCTGACAGCGAGAGCTCGCTGGCGCTCTCCTTTGTCATAATTGTAACTACTGTGACGAGGCCACTACTCGTCGCAGCCGACAAGACTGTGTCTGCTTGTCTGTTTCCCCCTCCCAAGGCGTGTGAAGTCCGATTGTGTTTGTTTCGTCTCATATCGACTGTGTCATGTGTAAAATGCCGCCGCCTAAACGTTATTTCCAGTTATTTCTTTCGTCGCAACGCAAGTCATTCAGTTTTCTCCGTGTATGTTATCACGTCTGATTGCACAATATCTTCCTGTGCGTTTCATCGACTGGGCGATAAGCAGCTGGCGGCAGGGAGATACCGTTTCTTCACAAGGGCTTCGTGGAAATAGACCGCACAGGATAATGGCCGTAGAGTGTAGACCCATAACATTACAATCCCTATTTTTGTTATCCGAGTATAGCTTAGACTCGCCTACCTCGGATAATCGAGGTCTTACTGCAGTAGACCTACATTGCATGTATATGTTAACTTATTTTTACAATATCCAAGCCTTCAAAACTGTAAAATCTTAAAGTAGTCCCCTCCCCCCGATCCAAAACTCAAACCTCGCAACACTGTAATCGTCACACCTTTTTGGATTGTAAATCTGAGCACCCTATCAAAGTGAAGTTGAATTATAGTATTATATAAAAGTTAATGACCATGAGGTTAGATTTTCACCAATTCTTGACAGAAATCCTATTATGTATTTTACTATTTTTTTTTCTAATAGTACCTGCACGTAGTTAGAGATACCTACTTTATAATTATTGTCTAAAATTACACCCAGATATTTAATCTCAAAGTCCTTCGACACTGTACATCATGGCAAATTAATCGAAAAACTACAAGATATGGGTATCCGTGGAATTGCTTTGAACTTATTAAAAAATTATCTTGCAGATAGGAAACAGCGAGTAATCATCGGAAACCAACTCAGCAATCCCACAACACTTAAGTGCGAAGTCCCACAAGGGACTGTCTTAGGTCCAATCCTATTCTTGATATATGGGTCATTCTCAAATAAAACGACCCTTGTGCTGTCCCACCTTAATATTATTTTTTTTTTAGATCAAGATATTGATTTGCATAAATTTTGGTTGTACATTTTCAGAATACTTATAGTTTTTATTAGCTCCATGAATTTTTGCACTTCTATCTTGTAAGGTTGACCTTTAATTCAATGTCGGGTATTGCAAAATGTGTTAAAACCCATGTCCCTATCCTCAAAACCAGAAGTGTTTTTGTAAAATGTTTGACTTTAAGACTAAAATTTATTAAGTCTCTAGATTGGAATTAATGCAGAAATAACAGTTAATAACTGTGTGTTAGTGACTTTTTTTAACAATTTACATTTTCAAACAATAACTAGTGGAAAGTGTTTGTCCCTAATGTGGCAATCATAATAATGTCATGACTGTTACCATTGTAAAAGAGTTTAAATAATTTTTCAAGAAGGCAGTGGATCAATCTAGAAGAAGAAGAAGAACAGCTCCTGACATGGCATCATGGAAGTTTGGTTTGTTTTGACATGAGAACTCTTTAAAATTGAAAAGTAAACATTTTAACGGTGAGTATTTTAATTCAATGTCATGAATGTTACCAAGATAAAACAATTTAATTTGTATTTAATATTTTATTTAACAATTGAGTTAAGTTACAATCAAGTTCCAGCTCATAGCAAACATAACCCTACTTTTTCAAATGGGATTGTTAACAGCTAATGAATTAATGAAGTTGAAATGTCATGCATGTTTTTTGTCAGGTATGTTACTTTCAAAAAGTAACATTACCAAGGGCATCGTGGATTACTGCATTAATTTCCTGCAACTGTAGATGTGTTTTGAAGGGAGAGGTTGTAATTCATTGCCATACTCAAAAGTAACAAAACACTTGTTTTTATTGATTTTCAGTGATCACTTGTCAAGAATGTTACTTTTTGTCAAGACCGTTACCCGTAGTGTCTCTTTACTTTAAACTCAACACAAACTTGTTGGATTAGATGGATTTTATCTTTAGGTTGACTGATTTGTACACTAACAAGCAACATGATCTTAGAAAAAAATTATTACTGTTAGAAAAGTAACTTTTTTGTCAAGACTGTTACTTTTTGTCAACACCGTTACCCGAGCTAATTATTAAATTAAGTCTTATTTAAAGTTTAAAATAACTGAATCACATTTTTAATCTTATTTATAATATTAATACTTCATTGCTAACAGTGATCTTGATAAAATTTGATTTGCCATTTGTCCATTATTAGTAAGTTAATTACCAGGTTTTGAAATTTGAGTAACATTCTTGACATTTTGGTATTATAAAAAGTGATTAAAATAAAAATGTATATTTTATTGAATGTATTAGTTTTGTGTGATAATGTAACTAAAACTATTGTGCACATGAATATAGATTTAATAAATAACTTCTTACATCAATTGTCACTTTTATGTCCGGTAACAGTCATGACATTTTCGTACACTTGGATTGATGAAAATGCTTGTATGTAAAAAATTTTTTTTTTTTTAGATAAACCCTTTTAGGGCTGTAAGAACAAATTATTGGATAATGTATTGTTAAAGGAGGCATCCAATTTTATGTTATAATTTTTTCTTGCAAGCATTTTTTTCAATATGGTCATTACGTTTGAGAATGACCCATATATAAACGACATATGCAATCTTGACGTGGGAGGCAAAATAATCACATATTATGCAGATGACACTGTAATAATTTTTAGTGATGTAACTCATGAAGCCCTTCACGCAAAAATTGAAGCAGGATTAAAAGAAGTAAAAATAGCACTGCAGGAGAATCTACTAACACTTAATCTTGATAAAACTTCTGCTTATCTTTCTCTCTCTACCCACAGAAACAAATTGAACAAAGAACAGTCAAAATTCACAATGCATCCTGCAATACTAGACCAAACATAAATGCACATGATGCATCAAGGTGTAACTGCTATGAATTAAAAACTGTTCTAACTACCAAATACCTTGGTATTACCATTGATAGTGCCCTTAATTGGAAAACTCACATCCTTGAAATCATAAAGAAGATAAGAAAAATAGCCTACAAATTCAGCAGACTTAAAAACATAATTAACTTCCACACCCTTAAAGTAGTCTACTATAGCCTAGTGCAATCATACTTACAGTATGGAATTATAGCCTGGGGAAATGCGCTCGAAACTCACCTAAAGCCCTTACACACTCTACAAAAAAAAATACTAAAAACAATGCTTAACAAACCGACACGATACCCTACATTAGATACTTTCCAAAATAGCAAAATCTATGATATAAGAAACAATTTATGTAAAATCCCTGATGATACACCAACACAAAAATGTAAACAAAGTCAAACAAGCATCACACAACAAACATACAACCAGATCTATAACACTAAAAACATTAATAATACCTAGAAAGAATACATCTTTTGGACTCAGACAAAATATCTCTCTAGGTCCCAAGATCGATAACACAATACCAGATGCTATATCAAAGCGTCTAAAAACTTAAACAAATTTAAAAGTAATCTCCACAGATGGCTAGCATCAAAAGACTGTTATTATTGCACAAACCTATTTAATTTAACTTACAAAAAACTACCAATCAATACATTAAAAACATATTTTTGAATAAGTTAGATCAGATCATCTGTAGATTAGCAGATTAGAATTAAGTAAAATTGTAGAACGCTAGAATAAGAAATAGGATTAAAACTCAGGTTAAAAATAAATCAAAAAACACTACAAAGTATTACTGCTATTTAAGAATTATGTTTTAATACTATGATTTTGAGTATGTTTTATATTATATCAGATCAGAAGATCAGATTAGAGTTAGAACATTAGAATTAGAAGTAGGATAGGAAGCTTGAAATCAAAACTACCAAATTTAACAGTTCCTAAGCAATAATAATACTAAACAGGTTTTAGAACTTTAAAAATAGAAATAGAAGCTGAAATACCGGTACCGGTAAAGCTAATTTTATGATTAGACTTAGAATTAGAATTAAAATTATCCTAACGAACAGTCCCAAGAAAAATTCATAAAATAAAACAGACCTTTGAACCATAAGCATTAAAAACAAAACAAATACAAGTCATCTCTCAACGTCCACCGCCATACACCACATTAAACTATAACTACCTCCTTTCCCACGCACACGTGCATATGCACCTATGTAGGTTTTCAGATCTTTACATACCTGTCTAGAAAATATCACTACTAAATGTTTATTATAGTAACTGATGTATTGTAACCGCACGGCCTGTGCAAGTCTCATTTTGGCCCTCAGCCGGAGAATTTTTCATTTTTATTTTAATATATTTGCATATGATAAGGTTTAATTGTAACAGTTAAGGCAGTTAATTGGCTAAGTAAATTGGCATATTGCATGCACATTTACGTGATGTCACAGATCACAAGTAATAATTCAGTAGCCACTCTAGTTGTGAAGGTGCAGCTGAGAGTCAATGTATTTGGTTAATTTCACCGATGTTTTTGGGATAGGGAGTACAGGTAACGGGATCTCCGAACCACCCTGCAGTAGAGAAGCTGGAAAGTTGAGTTTGGCACAGCAAGTGTGGTGTTTTGGATCAGGAATGTGTAGCCTAGCCGACACATCCCTCGCTCCACCGGTCCTCGTCGTGGCCTCGGCCAATGACAAGCACGGACGCTGGCCGAGCCAGCTAGGCAGTGAAAATGCGAGTGAAGTCGAATTCTCGTCCAGAAAGCGGAAATACGTAGGAAACCCCTAGACCAATAACAGCCCTTAGTTTAAAGTTCGCGGGTGGTGAGACCCAATCACAGGGCAGAGTGTGAAACCAACGGAAGTAGTAGAAGCAAGTGTGCGTGTGTTTCGAGCAAGGGATCGTCCACTACGCACATCGCGAGAGAAGACGACGGTTGACTACAGAGAGTGCATCTTTCAATCAGTGTTTTTTTGGAAGCATGGGTGTTTTCACCAAAGTGGGGAGTAATCCCAGGATGGGTTTGTACCTCCTGCTGAGGTCGAGCTACATCTCGCGTATATAATTATGTTTTTTTACAAGTTAATATCAGTAATCTTCGTGATAGCCGAGTAACGTGCTAGCCACATGGCGAGTGTTTAATAGCCATGCGCGAATAACGACGACATCGCAATTACTATGGTAAATTCTTATATCTACACCATACGGAGTGACATGCGAGTTCAGTAAGAGTGTTTCAAGGTTTTCCGGTCATTTCGAAGTAAGTTGACTTGGTATGTCCAGCCACGTGGGACTACCAGGGTCACATCTACATCATCGTTGGACATCCACTACACTACGCAAGTAAGATAAATAACCCATAAGTTGCAACTCCCCCAATTGTTCGAGACCCAGAGAACTTCGAGTTCATCTGAGGGCCTAGGCAGTCTCTTAGGAAGGTCGGTAAATCGGCCAGTTCACGATCACGTGACCCCGATACCACGGCAAGCGCGGACACAGGGCCCTTCCGTAGCAGAGATCTACCGTCGGCCACCCCTCTCCCCGGCCGCTCCCGTGCAAAGCACTTCCAAGATGGCGACGTCCTCCCCCTCCCCCTCTACGAACAACGATAGGCTACGAATCTTCGTATTATAATAAGACCTATTCTTAAGGATTCTGTAACAGGGTATTAATTATTATTTTTATGTGTCTTATCTTTGCATGAGTTGGATCCAACCCCTAAATTAAAACAACCCGGATGTCAGTAGTTAGTATTTCACAAATGTTACAATATAACGCCACTGCTTTTAAATTGTTTCACTCACTGAGTTAGCATGAACATCCTAAAATCCTCCTTATAAGTTAATTCTCAGCCTTCAGCCGTTTCAACTATCTAATTCTTAAGTAGCAACTAGTACAGGACAAGCAGGAACGTCGAGCAACCACCGGACGAGTGCAGCCCCTGGAGTGGAGCGGCTCAGCACTAGCGTGCCAGGTCAGGTACCTCTTCTTGACCCGCGAGGGCAGAAGTTGTATGTTGTTGCATCATCGATCCGCCACTGTACATGTTTGTGTTTGTTTTGCTAGGGCTAGATTTTTTTATCACTCGTGTAGAACACATAAATTTCGTGTTATTTGTCAATCCGATCTTTTGTTTTTAAAACCCGTTATAAACGTATGCAAAAACCCCGAGATAATAAAAATAGCACGTTTGTAAACAGTAGGTTCAAGTCAAGGTTAGAAAACTTATCAGCGACGATTGACGATTCATCGCGGAACGTTAAGTTAGGACCTAGGACGAGTGTGCAGCGACAGTATACAAACAGAATAATTTAATTTAATAACTTACATGTACAAAAAAAGACTGAATAAAACTTTATCTTATCTTATCTTATCTCATTAACAATATCAATAGTCTCACCATTTATTGTCACAATAGCCATATGTTGATGAATATTGCATTGTAAGTAAGGTTTTTTGTTGTTGACATTGCTAAAGTAGCTTCGCTCCCTCTTTTGGGTACAGCCTACTTCTGCACCCGTGCTTTTATTAGATTTGAGTGGTGGTGGTTTATTCTACTTGCTCTTTCAAAAGATCTAACAATATATTTAATATTATCTTAAACTTGGAATATTTAAGTTCTGTATTAGTGACACTTGGCAAGTGATACTTCACATTGTATTATGTAACAGTGCTAGAAATTTAACTAGTATTAACAATTTTACATAATTGGATGAGCAAAGCGAAGATTCCATTTCACTACACTAAAGAAAAAAATCCGGAATGTTTTTTTTTCATGTTTGGCTGTTCGACGATTCCGGCTAAACCGATACTCCAATTGCGATGAAATTTTATGTAGGCCTTCGAAATCTCTGAACGAAGAACTGCACGGAGGGAAAAATTGATCAGAAAATTATTTCTCATGAAAATCGCAATTTTACGATTTTTTTCGTTTTTTTTTTAATTCTTCGACTTGTAAAACCTACATGCCTTATCCGATTGTAATGATTTTTTCACAGAACTTTAATTTTATGAATTAATATATTCGTGTGAAATTTGAGCGTAATCGAAAAATTATCTATTAAAAAAATCGCCATTTTTCGCTTTTTTCGTTTAAAAAAAATTACGCTCATCCATCAACGCGGCGGGACTTAAGCGTTTTCCTAGTTTTTATTTAATTTGGATTTAGGGCCCAAGCAGCTGGCATTGAAAGGCAACCCTCAAAAATAGATTTATTTTTCTATCTCTGAGTTTCTAGGCTTGCATTCAGCATTCATATTTCAAGCTAACGGTACTTTGTAACTAGGATAAGAGATTTTAACATTCAATGAGTAGCAGAGTACGATGACTCGCCCCTTGCCTTCTGTAAATTTGGAACCATCCCTTCTATTGTAATGCAACTAATTGTGTATTTTTAAACCAGGTTCCTGATCACATAACTGGGGAAGAGCGAGCCATTATGAGCGCCCCAAGACAGCTGATGGTAGCAGAGTCAAGCATCCCTGGTGCCGGAAAGGGAGTCTGGGCAAGGAGCCTTATTAGGAAAGGATCCCGGTTGGGTCCTTACATAGGACTACTGATGTCGCCCAAGGCAGTGCCTACAGGTTATGGCTGGGAGGTGAGTAGCTTTTAGTGAGTTTAAACATTTGTTGGAGCACATACTTATGAATTATCTTGCCACACACTGACATCTTGACACTGTGTTATGGGGCTTAGCTCTAATTCTAATAATTATAATTTAATAGTACCACTAGTTTTGTCACTTCTAAGGTGTCTGAGCGGGCTGACGAAACGTGGTTTATACTCAGCCCTGTAGATCGTACTGAGACGGGAGTCTAAGCACTGCAAGGAGGCAGTGACTTGTAGTTGGCCACTCCCCCGTACGGCGGGTTGCCCGTCGCGCAGGCGTTCGTAGCATGTAATCCAACACCCCCACTCGACGGACGTCCTTCGCGCGGGTCGCTGGCTGCAAGCCCTATTTTCTCCCGCAGTGCTGCAAACCTGGGGCCCGGCAGCGGCTTCGTTAGTATGTCCGCGCAGCTATGTCTTTTCCGTGGGGCAGTATTCCAGGCGGACGGTGCCTTGGTCTACGACGTCTCGGATATAGTGGTACCTGAGATCTATATGTTTCACTCGGTTGCCTATTTCTCAGACGTTGTAGCTGTCGGAGCCATGTAGCCTCTTGGCAAGCTAAAGTGGTGGCCACGTACTCTGCTTCGGTTGAGGAGAGGGCTACGCAGTTTTGTTTTCTGCTCAACCAGGATATTGTATTGCTTCCTAGTTGAAATATGTAACCGCTCCTCGATTTTCTGTCCATTTGGTCACCTCCCCAGTCTGCGTCGGTGAATCCTGAGAGAACAGTGCCCCCTGAAGCGCTGATCCTTAGTGGGAGAGCGGCGGTGCCTTTTAGGTAGCGTATCACTCTCTTTACCGCCGTCCAGTCCATGGCCCTAGGATTTTCGAGTCTCCTACTCAGGATGCTTATGGCGGTGGCGATGTCTGGGCGTGTGACGTTTGCAAGGTACAGGAGTGCCCCCACTGCTTGTCGGTACTCTTTGTTATCGGGTAGTAGGTTTTCCTCTCCGGTTTGGCTCAGGTAGCTGGCGTCCATGGGTGTTGTGCTACACTTGGCACTTGCCATTCCGAACCGTTCGATAATGGTAAGTATCTTTCCGCGTTGGTGTAGCAGCATGTCCCCGTTTGCATCTCTGTCTATTTCAATCCCTAGGTAGTTGTTTGCCTCGCCTAGGTCTTTTGAGGCGAAAGAGCTATACAGGTCTACATGAAGTTGATCGAGCTCCTCTTCCGTGGTTGCGCATACTAGCAGGTCATCTACGTAAATGGTGACGTAGGTGTACGTTTGTCCGCTCCTTTTCACGTACAAACAAGCATCAGCTTTGCTTTGTGAGAACCCCAACTTGGTTATTGTATCGTGGGCTTTGGAATTCCAGGTCCTGGCCGATTGCTTTAGACCGTACAAGCTTTTATTGAGCTTGCACACCATGTCTTCTTGTCCTGGAATGACAAACCCTTCCGGCTGCTTCATGTTTACTTCCTCGGATAGGTTGCCGTTGAGGAATGCAGTCGACACATACATGTGCCTTATTTTTAGGTCTTTAACAGTGGCTATTGCGAGTAGGGTTCTGATGGTGGCGTATTTGGCCACTGGGGCGAATGTCTCGTCGTAGTCTTCTCCGTACTTCTAAGAGAATCCTTTCGCAACTAACCTGGCTTTGAAGCGTTCTATGTTTCCGCTTGCATTTTCTTTGGCCTTGAAGGTCCACTTGCTTCCGATTGCCTTCTTGTTTTCGGGCAGGGTAGTCAATGACCAAGTGGCGTTGGCCATGAGAGATTCATATTCCTTGTTTGAGGCTTTTTGCTTTTGTCCACTCTTCCTTCAGGTCTCCCTTCATTTAGGTCATTTCTCTCCAACTTCCTGGTTCGACGACCTCTTCTCTGGCTAGGTACGATAGTCTCTTGGGAGGAATCCCTTTGTTAGGTCTTGAGGATTTTCTGCTGTCTTCGGAAGCCGGTTCGGCTGTCTCTTGATCATTGTCGCTGGGGTTATCTGCGTGTTCGACGGCGGCTTCCTGGTTCTTTGTGAGATTGAGGTTACCCGAGTCTACGTTCGCTGCTTCTTCCCATTCCGGTCTTTTGCTGATAACTTCGAAGCTGTCTTTCATCCTGGTTTCTGTGAATGTGACGGTTCTGCTGACGATGATTTTCCCGGTAGCTGTGTCTAGTACGCGGTATCCCTTGGCTTCTTCGCTGTATCCAACGAGAGTTCCTTCTTCGGCTCGGGGGTCTAGCTTCGTCCTCTTCTCCTTGGGGATATGGCTGTAGACTTTGCTTCCAAAAACTCGGATGTGGGAGACGTTCGGTTTGCTGCCGAACCACAGTTCATACGGAGTTTTCTCAACCGATTTGCTGGGCAAGCGGTTTTGTAGGTAGTTGGCGGTGACTACTGCTTCTCCCCAGTACTTTGTTGGGAGGGACGCGTCGAGTAGCATGCATCTTGCCATTTCTGTAAGGGGATCGGTTGTTCCTTTCGGCTACTCCGTTTTGTTGGGGAAAGTATTTTTGTATTCTCTCCCATTGTCGCACCTAATTTTCTTAATTTTGGTTTTTAAAGATGTTGTTGACTCTTGCCGAGTAAACTTTCAGCTTGTCCAAAACTTCGTCTTTAGTTCTCAGTAGGTAGACCATGCAGTATCTGGAGTAGTCGTCAGTCAGTGTCATGATGTACCTCTTTCCGCCAGGGGTTTCGGTATTCATCGGTCCGCACAGGTCAGAATGGACCAATCCGAGAGGTTTATCTGCCCGTTCCTCGCTTTTCTTCGGGAAAGGCTTTTTGGTTAGCTTACCCTTCACGCATGTAATGCACTTTTCCCGCATGTCGCAGTCACCGAGTGTCATAACAGTTGCTAGATTTTCTTTTTCAGTCTTCTGACGGCGTCGGGGTTTTGGTGTCCAATGCGTCTGTGCCATAGTGGATGCAGATCTCATGATTTTCCTCTTGGATAGCAGACTTTGCGCGTTGCCTCGTTTCGTCACTGTCTAGCCAGACTTCGAAGAGTTGCTTTTTCCGAGGCTTATGGCTAGGGTTTCTCCGGTTTTTGAGACCGTGCACTGATTGCTGTCGAATTTTACTGAGAACCCAAGCTTGGTTAGTGTGGGCACCGATATCAGGCTGCCGTCGAGGCTGGGGATGTACAACACGCTTTGAGCAGCACGTTCACGGGTCTCCTGGGTGACGGACCCACCTTGCATTTCAGGAAGCCCTCCCCCACTCCCTCGGACTGCATGGAGCTCCCGTTTGCGAGTGAGACGGTGCACGACTTCTCGTCGAGTCTTGAAAAAAATGCCCTGTCATTAGTCATGTGGCATGTTGCTCCCGAGTCAATGAACCATGTGGTTGTTTTCTTGACTTCCTCCGCCTTGAAACATACGTAGCGCGGTTCTTCATCGTCGCTTGATCCGGCCTCGCTTCTTATGGCGCTCTTGACTTTTTCCCTGTTGAACTTTGTTTCTCTCTTGAGGGTCCGGCAGTCCTTCTTTAGGTGACCGGGTTTGTTGCAGTGGAAGCACTTCATTCTTTCCACTGTCCGTATTGAGGTCCGGTTTTTAATACAGCTTCATTGTATTCGACCCCCAATTCTGTTTCCGTTCTTCGGTTAAACTCGTCCTTGAGCTTGCCGATAACGAATTCGAGTGTTATGTCACCCTCGGGTCTAGCCTCAAGTGCTGTGATTAGCATGCCATAGTTCTCTGGCAGGCTACACAACAGGAGGGCTGCGACGTGGTTTTCCTTGAGCTCTTCGCCCAGTCCCCTGAGCTCATTAACTAGCTCAAGTGTTCTGTTGATGTGCTCATCCATACTTTGCTCGTTTTTGAGCCTGAGGCTGTACAGTTTCCTGAGGAGGATACACTTTGAGGTTAAGTTAGACCTTTCGTGCACCTTTCTCAGGGCCAACCACACTGATCGGGCGGACGTTTCATTCCGCACGTGGATCAGCTGGTCGTCCTCGAGAAGTAGGCAGATTGTGGCCCTGGCACGTTGGTCTTTCTTTTTCCATGCTGAATTAGGCTGTGATGGCGTATCTTCCTCAACTGTGTCCCAGAGGTCGTCCTTGCTCAACAGCATTTCTATTTTGAACTTCCACAGCTGGTAATTTTTGTTGTTGAGTTTTTGTATGGAGACTTTCCCGTCCGCGGACGACATGGCTCGGCCTTGGGGCTAGGCCTAGGCTAGGCTATAGGTTAGGTTGGTCGCTCACCTGCTGACTCTGCTGCGGGATTAGCAGGGTTTTCACTGAACTGTGCTGGGTGAATGACTTATACACTTTACCTACAGATATAACTATGAACTGGGCCCATAACCTGTTATAAGTTCACTAGTTTTGTCACTTCTAAGGTGTCTGAGCGGGCCGACGAAACGTGGTTTATACTCAGCCCTGTAGATCGTACTGAGACGGGAGTCTAAGCACTGCAAGGAGGCGGTGACTTGTAGTTGGCCACTCCGCCGTACGGCGGGTTGCCCGTCGCGCAGGCGTTCGTAGCATGTAATCCAACAGAAGAGGATATTTATTTCCATTTTTGATAGGTAGTTCAAAAATGGGGGTTTGTCTTAAATTTGCATACTATTAAGAAAATCAGAGCAAGAAATCTGGCGGGCGATGTTTTTGATGCGCGGAGTACAGCGGAGAATCGGCGTCTAAAAAATTGAGTTGTGATTTACAGTACGCAATCTGTTTAATTGGTGTAGCGCCTATTCACGCGTCAGCTGGTATACTTGCTCCAACGAAAAAATGCAGATGCTTGGTAGTGGTGGGAGTAGAATGAATGCGCGGTAAAAGGAATGTCGCCTTTGTGTATGAAAGAGAAATATCTTTTACCAACGCAAGAGTTCCTCCGTGTGCAAGATCCACGCTGAGCTAGGGTGAATAGAATTGACAAAGTTGTTATGTTGGGAAAACAATTTCGAGAGACCTGCATTCTTTCGTTGGGACCACTATAGCGATCTAGTCTGGTAAGTACGTCTCTGCGCAGGTCCCGAGTTCCGTGTGATGATGCAAGACGCGTCAGTCCGACCTACACGGGGAGGTGTAGAGATAGCACTTACCCGCTCCATTGTCCCACTATACGCCTACTGCGCAGAACGCCTGCGCCTTGGACTAGCAAGCCAGCTGGCTCTAGAGGCGAGGCCGGCTCGCCTCGCTTGGGCGATGCACTCGGGCTGGAGTTGAGCGCATAATATTTTATGTAAATGTTCCGTTTTTCGACGAGATTTTGGCCGGCCGGCGGCTGGCCGCACACAGCATAGGGACGCATACACGTTTATTATTTTCGTAGAAACAGTAAATGTGTAAACGCATTAAAACCCCATCCCTAATAAATATTCTTAATTTTAGTATGTTGAAATATTATTTTTCCAGTTTTAAATTTCTGAAATGGGGGGACGTCTTAAATTCGAGAATATGATTTTTCCACTTTTAACTTCCTGAAAATAGTGGGTCGTCTTAAATTCGAGGCCGTCTTCTATTCGGGTAAATACGATACGTTCATTTTGGCTAAAGCTTTTTTGGCAGAGGCATGGATGGTCAAAGTTTCCATCACGATGGAGCTTAACACTGCTACTTACAGATTTGACATGCGTCTAGCTTTTTCTTTGTTGCACCTTCACTCTCCTTGGCTGTGAGAACATAAGTTTGCCCAGTTGCAGTTGTAGTTAGTGGATCGAATATGACTGCCTTAAACACGCTGCTGTGTATACTTGTTGCTACGTAAGTTGATTTCTTTTTTAACCAACCCCTTTGACCAACTTCCTGTGAAGATGTATTACTTCTCTGATGGAGCGGCCTCTCATTTCTAAACCAGGAAGAATTTTATAAACTTGTGTCACCATCATGAAGATTTCGGGATGCAAGCAAGCTGAGTGGCATTTTTCAGCTACATCGCATGGGAAGGGGGCTTGCGATGGAGTCTAAGGTACAGTTGTTAAGCGCTTGGCTGCTCGTGCTAGTCTGCAGCGCCCCTGTTCTCAAATCATGACGCCAAGACAACTTTTTGACTGGGTTAAGGATAACATCTCTGCAATTAACTTTGAGTACTGTACATATGAAGAGCACGATGCTTAAGACAAATTTCAGGCACACTGTAGCTAACACTCCTTTTTGCCTGTCTCTTATACTTTAAGGCTTTGTCACTTGTGTTTATGATGGCAAATGGTATGCAGCGAGTGTACTCAAAACTGATGCTGATGCTGCTAATGTCTTGTAGAGCTCAGCTTTTTTGATAAGCCTGGTCCTCAACTATCTTGTACCTACCCAGCTCGGCCAGACATTTTGACTGTCGATGCTAGCACAATTCTGACCATTATCGATCCACTAACTATAACTGAAACTGGTTGAACTTATGTTCTTACAGCCAAGGAGAGTGAAGATGCAACTCAGTTTGTGGAAAAGTCTGTCTTAATCAACTATTCCGAATTCTTTAGAGAATAATTGGATGAGCAAAGCGAAGACTTCAATTTCACTGTCCCCCAAAAAAATTTGCTCGGGTGTTTTTTGTTTTTTTGTTTGTTTTTCTGTCTGTTTGTTCGCTCTCTACCGGGCAAACAGCATATCCGATCTTGATGAAAATTGGAGGGGACCTTCGAAATCTCTGAGCCAGCGATTTAGCCGAGATCGTTTAACCGGTTCCCACTCGAACACCGAAGTTAAGCAGAATCGGGCGTGGTCACGGGTAGAGTGGGTGACCGCTCTGCCCTGAAACTCACGTATATCGCTGGTTAGAGCAGATGGAGGGTTCGAGAGCTAGTGTAACGGCTTTGTTCTCCTCGACGTCTGCTCGGCAGTCCGGGTTAGTGGAGGAACCTATATGACTGTCAAAGTTACACCGTCCTTTCGGATGGGACGTTAAGCCGTTGGTCCCCTTGGTACTTTTCGAAAGGAGTAGGCTACGTGCCGGTACCGGGTTTCCCCTCCTCCCTTCTGTTCATACTTCATCCTCATCTATCACCACTCATCGTCTTGATTAGCCAAAGTGCATAAATATGAGACGTTAAGC
Source organism: Sweltsa coloradensis (assembly GCA_024449915.1). Classification (NCBI taxonomy): domain Eukaryota; kingdom Metazoa; phylum Arthropoda; class Insecta; order Plecoptera; family Chloroperlidae; genus Sweltsa; species Sweltsa coloradensis. The sequence goes on along the minus strand of JAMZAV010002362.1, from coordinate 24,648 downwards.
AATACCCAATCAATCAATCAATCAATCGAAATCTATGAACTTAGAGGTGTATTGTTTTTGGGTACAATTGAAGAATTAATATTTCTCATGAATATCGTACTTTTACGATTTTTTCCGTTTTTTTGTGCGATATTTTCGTGCAATTTGGGCCAATTCTGACCAAACGGGTGGGGCTACAACGTTCATATTACACATGGACATTAAGGTTATAGTGATGTAGTACATTTTGAAAGAAAAAGTAAAAAAGTTAGCCAGAATCTATAGAAATAAAGCTTTTAATATAAGTTTTTTTATTTTTGTGGGATATTTTCGTGCCATTTGGGCCAATTCTGACCAAATGGGTGGGGCTACAACGTTCATATTATACATGGACATTAAGGTTATGGTGATGTAGTACCTTTTGAAAGAAAAAGTTGAAAAAGTTAGCCAGAATCCATAGCTTTTAATATAAGTTATTTATGGTAAATAATACCAATTGACAAGTTACAATAGAAACTTGACAACAATCACCTACAATGTATAGGCAGCAAAACAAAGCACTTGCAAAAGTGAAGATATCCCACGCAAACTAAAAACTTAAAAAAGCTCATCCATCAACGCGGCGGGACTTTAGCGTTTTCCTAGGTTACCGTATGTACAGTCCTTCTGACGTGGTTGAACCTTTCACAATAAAATAAAATACTCCACATTTAGTTGATTTGATACCATGGCAAGGTTATGGAGCCTTGTACTAACATCAACAAAGATCACTTATCACTATCAGTCTCATAGCTTAGGCCTAAGACCTTGAAAAAAATCTGCCTTGAGGGAGCATAGTAATGAATGATATTAGCTTTGTTCGCCTGTCCACCACTAGTGCTACACTGTTCTACACGTGCACTCGAGCAGTGCACAGCGGAAGTACTTCTTTTTAAAGGAAACAGTATTGTCAGTGTAGCCCGAGTGTTGACCTACAAAAAAACATACGCAACACTTTTAGTGTTGTTTCCTCCTACACGACCAAAATAGCCAGTGTAGCACTGGCAGCACTAGTGCCACACTGAAGGTACAGAAAAACGACCACATACCTCCTACACTGACTTACACGGACACAAAAAACAGCCATTCGTCTACACTGACTTACACTAGTGTAAAGTGTTGGACAGGCGAACAAAGCTATTATTACTAGTCGTGATCAAAAATTGAAATTATAAAACACATTTGGTGCATGGCCCTGTGATATATCATAATTCCAATGCCATTCCATCCCAATTTTTTTGTTTGCACATGTAAAAGCCATCTATACAAAACCACATTTTTGGGGGACCCTTTTTGTTGTAAGGTAGGTTTTAAAACAAATTTTAGATTATTTAAATGGTTTAACATTCAGGAATGCACTCAAACACGTATCATTAAATTGTTTGGAAACTAGGAACGTCACGAACACAAAATTAGCCACGACAAATCTACATGTTAGTTAGAGTAGATTTGCCAAATTTCATCAAATCGGAGATTGAAAGGTTTTATTTTCTGCTCGGCTTGGACAATTTGACATGGAATGACCCTGGCACCAGTCTTTTACCCACCCACCGTACTTGATACTTTCATTGGTATTTTAAAATTATAGCAATTTATTGCAGATTTCTGACTTTTACATCTGATATGTGGATATGAATCAACTTGTTTGATTTTAAATCAACAAAAATAATTTATTATTTTAGCTGAAGAAAGATCGGCATACTGTCGCTTGTGTCGATGCATCCGACCCCGAGATATCGAACTGGATGCGATATGTTAATTGTGCCACACAAAAGGTCAAACAGAACCTCTTCCCGTTCCAATACCAGGGCGCCATGTACTACCGTACGCATGATGACATCAAGCCTCATGACGAGCTGCTTGTCTGGTATGGCAATGAATATGCCAGGAGGCTCGGTATCGATGTGAATGGTTACCATCGTGGAGAGCTGACGTCAGAACTTAGTAAGTGATCTTTAGATGGCTGGCATGACATTTAGGATAGCCTAGACTTATAAATTGGTCTCCTGAAGTTTTGACTTATTGCAGCGACATTGTCATTTAAATTTGTGGCTTTGCACTCAAAGGGGAACCCTAGCCTACGACAAGGGACCCTAACTGCCCCACTACTTGGGCACCACTTTGTACCCTCACAAAGTGGTGGCTCTAGAGCCCACCTCCTAAACTGCTACACTTTGGTTAGGTACCTCGTCACTTGGCCGATTAATAGGCCGACCAGCGCGAGGGTGTCCGATACCCGCAATTTTACTAGAAATTACTTTAGGCCGGCGAGTGACGTCACTAACAAATTGACCTCCGACTAGCTGCTTAACGAGAATCTTAGAATGAGAACCCAGCCCTAGCAGAACGTGTACAAATATGGAACACAACAGGCGAAGGCTTAGCACTGCCTGGGGCCCTACCCAATGGGGGTAGGCCACCAGCCTTACCGTGGATGCTAGCGTTGAGCCGCGTCGACTCAGGATCACTGCCGCAGGCGCCAGCCAGTCCCGTGCACTCGTACCTAGGCTAGCTCTGCGAAACCAAGGTCGCCTACTAGTGGACGGACGGTCCACTTATATGTATTATTTATATTTGAAGTGAGGGGGAAACAAGGTAGCACATGCATTACGTAAAAGCAAAGAAAGATTGAAGTTAGTGGATGTATTTTCTGCAAGAAGTTAAGTTGCACAAATGAATTTAAATTAGAACTAGTGAAATTAAATTGGATCCAATGCTATACCTTTCGTGACCTTAATCTAGTGTACAGGGTGATTTCATAATAAATAATTAATCCAGCATTTGCTGTCTACTCAACACTCTCTCTCTTTCATCCTCCTGTCCGGTTCCATGGTCTTCCGTTAATTCCTCTTGAATTACCAACGGGGGGGGGTGCGTGTGGCCACGCGACGCTCTGCGGGTCCGATCCGGCGGACCGGGACCTCGTTATCCCTCGACTCTCTCTTCGGGCGCTACGGCACAGGAAGGCAGATGCCGGTTAAAGATTGACCTGGACGTTCTCGTTAAAGGGAGACATGCTGGTATGCAACAGCATGGCGGTATACTTCGATACCACGTGGTTTTTGTATTATCGGCACATAGCACGTGCACCCTATTCACGTCACCTCAAAAGGTTGGTCCGAAGACCGTAAAAGAATACTTGACTGTGAGCCTTGCTCCCCGTAGCTAGATGCTGTTTTAGAATTTCCATTTCAATGCTGAGTCGTTATTAGCACGACGCGAATTTATGGTTCACCATAGAGATGATGGATCTCCTTCAAAACACTACGTAGCTTGTTTCAATTAAATCAATAAGAAAGTTAATCAAATACCATGCTCCCTGGTCATCTAGCCCTCTCCATCAGGCATGGAGGCACTGCTAGTTCCATGGCTCTCGAAGATGCTGTTCCTCGCACTCTCAGCACAGAAGCACCACACAGGTGTTCAACCAACTCGACTGCTTGCTGGGTGCCGGGGAAGTGATCAAAGCGTCTGCTTCGACTTGTTGCCAAAACCGAAGGCTTGCCGTGGCGGGCGCTACCCTGCCATAGCCCGAGGTCATCACATGACTGCTTCCTGGGTCAGCCAATGGTCAGCTACTTCTCGATCATATTTCGCGGCATCCAATCGACCCCTTATTGGCCGATTATGTTTCGCTCGGTTCACTCAAGCGTAGATGTTTTTCTAACGGTAAATTCTTCCAAACTCGCCGAATTCTGTTTTGCTGGCTTTCCTGGATGGAAATCTTGAAGCCAACTGCACTCCTGCAGCTAGGTACGAATTTATCATTGGCGTGGCGTCACGGATAGGCCACAACCTTATACTCGAAACCGAAAACATGAGCCTTAGCTCCACTGCACAGCACTTGAAAATATCAACCCTTGGTTGATGAAGCAGGCTTGCTGCTCATAATTTGCATAGCTATATGCAAATTATCACACATACACTTGATTGACAAATTGATTAAAGTCCAAAATTAGGTAAAGTTCCGATGAGACATACTATGCAAATTAGACAGATTTTCAGATCAAAAAATAAAATATTCTAGGGCAAGGGCCTGTCAGGTTACGAATTCAATCACTCTTCTTTTGTATTTAATACTGTATCCATGAAGGGACCCTGAAAAATAAGTTCAAATAAATAACTTATAAAAAGTTCTCATTTTGTTTAAAAAATCTTCAATTTCAATAAATTCAAGGTAAAGGCATCATTTTGTCATAAAAATAGTACTGCAATCACCACCCTGCAGTGAAATGAACACGTATTGCTCATAAACAAATATTTAGGCCATATAAAGTTAACTTAAAATTGAATAATTGGAATTAGCTAAGGCGTGTTCGATAATAGTATTTTCAACTGTCATGGTGCCAACTAGGGATGCCCAATGATATGAAAATCCATTATCGATATCGAAAAAAAAAATCCCAAACAATATCGATATGTACCGTATCGTTCCGAATATAGTGCGGCTGCGAATATAGTGCGAGTAGTGTTTTTGAGAATAGAAAATGAAGAAAAAGAAAAAAATGGAAAAATCATGAAAATTGATAAATATAAATAAACTGTTTTAAAAGGCATTATATCTTGATTTTTATCTAAATCTGGCAAGCATTTTTCTTATTTTATTGATAGGGGCCTAATTAGACCGAGTCCCTACTTGGCCCAGGCCTAGGCCTAGCGCCCTAGGACTTTGCCTTGGCCTTGACCTAGGCCTAGCCCTAGCCCTAGCATACCTGTAGGCTAGGCTAGGCTAGGCCTCGGCCCGAGCGTCGCATCATTGATTACCTATGCTGATGCTAGGCCTACTACGTGTGTAATATGACGGCAAAAAGTAGGCCTAGGCACTAGTCGGCGTGTGTATTCACTATTCAATATTCAATTCCGAATCTTCGTATGTTGTCAAAAGGGTGTAAAAGCTTTCAAAACAATGAGACTTGGGAACCAGGGAGCGTGAATTCACGGCGTCAAAAATAAACATCCTTTATTGGTTTTGTTGCGTCTATATCACTAATATTTCCGATAAACGTTCGTGAAGAAAGAATGCCGTAAAATATTCCACTTAAGCACTTTTTACGTATTTTAAAATCGTAGTTCGCGTAGCTCGACATTTTCCATCTTCCATCTTTGCATTTGCTTCATTTCACCACTTCGAGCATCGCTATTGGATGGAAACGTGACGACCCTAGCCAATAACAGAGCTAGAAACCAGTACTACAACACACTCGTGGCGCGCTCTATTGGCCATAGCTGGAACTCGTAGCGCACTCGCGCTCCGTCGGCCATTGCTGGAACTCGTTGCGCGGAATATTCAAACGTACTCAAAACGCATTGGAAATGCCTAGGCTGCGAATATAGTGTGAGTGGGAATTTGGAGGAAATTTTTTTCGGATAAAAACATCGCACTATATTCGGGACAATACGGTATCGATATTTTTCCTCCAATTTTTAAATATAGTTTCCATGGCAGTTCCCTCAACATGTGCGTCTTCCCATCACCACGCCCATTGAATGACACATGCTTTACAAGAATGAAGTCTAGGTCTATTGTCCTCGCCAAACGGACTGCTTACAGATATCGCAGAAGCATGCAAAATCCAGGCAGCGGGAGGGAATAAAAGATATTGGTCAAGGCTGGGGGGGTCGATAATTCAGTAAGGAGACGGTTTAAATATGGTGATATGCAAAATGTAATGTATATTAAAGTTTCAGCAGGCCTTCATTCATTACATTAGGAAATAGTTTATGTTGGATATTTTAATTAATCTCGACTTACAACATGGATGACAGTATGGATGATGCAATGTAGTTTAGAGATGTCCAGTTCGAACCGTGCCGTGCAGCGGCCCGGTCGGCTAAGCACGGCCCCGTGCTTAGCCGCACCGGGCCGCGACCAGGCCGAGCCGAGTGTACTCTAGGCAGCCGACGACATTTCTCTCCATCATGAATGACTTTCTTACTCTACGCACGTGATCGAGTAGGAATTTGCTGCTTTGTCAACTCGTGCTGTTCGAGCGTTGAATATGCTCTGAATACTAGGAAGGCTAGCCTATCGGATACATTGATTGACCACTACAGGCTTCGAGTATGATAATGTAGCTACAGGGCTACGAAAGAAGTGATGTTTACAAATTAAATAACTATATTACTACATTGATTTTGTGAAAACAAACACTAAACAGGAAATCATTTAGAAGCTAAAAAACTAATATCTATTGTTTTAAGAAATTTTGTTAGTTCCCTTAAATACGTAAAAAGGGGGATGTACTAATACTCAATTACGATCTAATTCAGCACTTTTTAAGCATCCATTAAGAAACAACAAATTGTCGACATTGTCCCCAGTCAACCTTGCACGATCTTTCGTTACTATCTTTCCTGCTACGCTGAAAAGCATTTCACAAGGCACACTTGTCGCGACTACAGTTAAATATTTTTTTTTGCAAGGCGTGAGAGTGAGGGATATTCTAGACGATGATTGCGCCACCATTCTAAGGGATTTGCGTCTAATTTCAGTTTCGGCAAGTTGCGGTAGGTCGTGATCTCGACAACTAGGTAGGCCTACTGTTGTAGGCGCTCCCTCCACTCCCTCTCGTCATCGCTGTCCTCAAGAAAACATTTTTTCTTGGCAGGCGTAGCTCCTTCTTGCGGATCATCTTCTTGCGGATCATATTCACGGCTTTCATCGTCTTTGTTTTCCTGTGCAGCATCGCCGAGTTCTAGATCTTTTCCTCAGCAGTTATGTCCATCCATACACGGTCTTTGTTTTCAGCCAACAAGAATCTCAAGTCTTTGTGTCGCGTGTCGAGTGGAGATGCCGCGTACAGTAGTTTGTTTCCAGTGTCCTTTATACGCGCCGACATGTCTTAACGCATTACATTCTTGACTTCCTTAATCAATGCTGAGTCATCCGTTTCTGTTTTCAAGATTGCATTTAGTTTTCAAGAGTGGATATGCGACAGAACCAGTTATGTATTTTTTCTCCCCTCCCAAATAGTTTGTTGCCTCTTTAATTGGTTCAAGCAATTTGCAAAGTGCTTTCATCTTCTTCTCCTCGAAAATGGTTAAGAAAAGTTTTTCTGTGGCGGAATCGGCCATCAATACTGCATTGACAGCTGCTTTGTTTGCAACTAATGATAACATCATATCAATTTGTGAATTCCGCCTTGTGGCGGCGTCTTGTACCAACATTAGCTGTTTTATGTTTTCATCTTGTTGTGCGTTGTTCAGAGATTGCTTGGCTGTTGGGCTTCTTTTAAAGTGGCCGACAATGCGTCTTCCTTTGCTTAGTACAGTTTGAACACATTCCACTTTTATCCCTGTGTTTACAGAAAGTTGCAATGTATGTGCGACACATCGCACGTGGCCTGCTTTATTCTCTGCAACAGCTTTGACAATATTCGGCCCACTGTCCGTCACATATGCTATCACTTTATTTTCCACACCCCATCTCCTTTCCACTTCTCGCAGCAACGTTGCCACATTTGTGGATGTGTGAGAATTATTGCTTTTAAGCACTTCTAGCACGCATGTCTAAGATTCCAGTCTTTGTCAACATGACATGTAACGCCGAGATAACTGTCCGTAGCCAGGAATGTCCAAAAGTCTATTGTTATACAGATAGTGGCAACATTCTCCAAAATCGACTTTAACTCCTGCCGTTTCTTATCAGCTTTGGTAACAATTAGGCGCGTAATAGTAGAACGACTGGGTACTTTGTACTCTGGAACGATCGTCTGCATCATATTAAGAAAGCCAGATCATTCTACAACACTAATGGGGTGCAAATCTTCAATGATGAACTCAACAATAGATGTGGTAATTTCTTTAGCTCGCCTTGAATTAGCAGGCAACTGCTGGGTTGATTTCTTAAGAAAGTTGTCCAGAGGACCACTGGCACTTGCTTTATTTTTTTGTGATTTCGTACATTTACTTACGTGAAGAGCTAGGTTTGACGTGTTTCCCGAGAAACCAATTTTGTGGTCGCAATGTTTGCAGAACACGTGTTTCTCGTCAGTTACTTTACCGGACGCATTCACCTCAAAGCCAACATGATTCCAAACCTCGTATCTAGATCCACTTAGAGGTTTTTAATTGTCTTTGTGGTCCTGCCACAAAGACGTAAGTAAGTGTGTGTGTGTGCCTACACGCCAAAATGAGCACTTGGTAAAATAAACACGATACAAGTACGACAGTTTGAACGACTACATAATATGATCACAACACGGAAACGCCGGCGCAACTGAAGGCGACGGCGAACCTGACCGGCCGATGTGCGAGGGTACAGCCGCAATAAATCACTCCGCGCCACCTCCCCTCCCTCTCGGAATCCAAGGAACTCGCAACAAGACGGACAAGTGTAGCAATGTAAGAACACACTGCAGAATTACTCGATGCTGAAGCTACACAAAACCGCATTTTTACCCCATTTTTACGTGTTTTTAACACAATTTTGGTACTATGAAATTTTCATAAAATATTGTGATGTAGAAAAAAAATATCGATATCGAAATTAATTGTGTATATCGATGGGCAACCTTTGTGCCAACTATACGTTAAAACAGAAATGTTGATTTCAATGCTCAATTGTCACATTAATTGCATATTTTGGAGCTAAAACTTAAAGAATAATTGAGAAAAGTTTCCGATTTTGCTCTAATTTAGCAGAAAATTTGGTTATTGCCTTATTTCGCTACTTAATAATGAAGCAGTCATATATAGCATCATTTAGGGTAGGTAGTGAAAAAAGTCATTCACAAAATTTCAGGGTCCCTATATCAGTACTGTCCTTAGTGTTTTACTGCCTCAATCATTTGATATGCTAATATTGAATTGATTGATCACCTTTTAAACTTTTCCTAGGATCGAGAGTTTGTACCGGCCTTGCTTCACCCGCTCAGATAGCTTTCAGCTTGACCTTCTTTCACTGAATCAAGTATAGATAAACAATGTTCATTTAAGCCTGTGCACAACCCGTAAGCCTGGAATAGTTACTAGCCAGTATCAGTTCAGTATCACATCTACCCAGTCATGGGAAAACAGATGAGCTTATGATAGGATCATGAGTTTGTACCGGCCTCGCTTCACCCGCTCAGATAGCTTTAGTTGTTAGTTATGTGGCCGGGCAGCCTGTCAGAGGCCTACCCTACCATTTTTACCATCTCATTTGCATACCCATATGTGCTAAATAGCCGTCGTGCTAATTGTTTTTCAATTAAAAGATATGAATAACATATCAAGTGACCTAGATAAGTGACCGCAGGTCAGTGTTTGCGGCCTCCTGGGGGACACAATACATATGGCAATGAATTTGTCGATATGTAATTTCAGTGTAACGTACCGAGCGATAGGCTTGCCGGCAATAATGCAGTCTTTCGGGCTGTCGATTCGCAGAATCCGTAAGTAAATCAGCTTCGACCAGGGAAGTGTGGAATTCAATCCAGTCACGTGATCAGGCCGTGCTAGTTGAAGTTTGAGCAAGCCATCTGAGTTGTGTAGCTTCTCAGGGGGGTGCGAAGCGCTGGCGACCCAGCCAAGCAAGATCGCTAAGAGTGTCCGAGGATTGGTGGACAGGTGCACGGCGCGCTAACAAAATTCAAACGAATACGAATCACAGTCACCCACGCCAAAAAGTAACGGGACATGCCCAAACTGCGCCCGAGGCCGCGTTGGTAAGGCAGACCAGGGGATGCCTCAGCCACTTCGTTCAAGCACGGAACAGAAGACGGTCCTACCGGGCGAGCGTGTGATAAAGTTTTCTTTTACTACCGTAATGGGAGTGTTTTGTAGCCAAAATGGCTCTAAATCGATATCTTGTGCCGACGCCAAGAAGCATCGTCGATATAATAGGCTGAATAATTTCCATTTCCTAATAACCTAATCTACGAGTGTGAGGGAACCTTGCCGCCTACACGCCATGTGGTGTTAGTAACCATCCTCCTCGAAGCTACGACGACCATGCCTGACCATGGTAAATAAATCCATTCAACTACCAACAACAATTTCCCTGCAAGCTATCCTAACCTTGGTGCTACAACAATTCTTTCCTTGATAATTACTCCATCCTGAACCGAGTTTTGGTTTGTCTTTCCTCGCACGACATGTTGTCAATCATCTCGGAGCCTACCACGCATACGTTCAATAGCCGTTCGCCCGCCTACGTGTCTGAAGGACATGTATCCCTCCCCACCGTTCGTTCAAATCCTCCGTGCAGTTCCTGAGGGACTTCCAGGACCCACGCAAGAAAGAAATGCGCCGCCAGGAGCATGCCGACGCCGGGAACGCGTACATGAAGACTGCATCGTATTGACGCTTAGTAACGCCAGGCCAATGCGTAAAAAGACTAGTGATGAGTAACTCAAAGATTATTTTTAAGAATTGTTGTAACCTGTTTTCATAATTTGAAATGTTCATTTAAAATTTAGCAGCTTTTAACTGGGGGAAATTGGATCCAATATTACAAAGCAACCACTTTAAATTCATTTGTATCTCACCTTTGTTTGTTTTACCTTGTCAAAACATGGTTGAATTCGAGTAAACTTCTTTCAAGCAAGTGCATGTGGGAACCTTTCTCTCCTCTAGACGTAATTATGCCACCCATTATCCTTGTAAATTTAATTAGCCATAAGAACGCTCGCCAACGCGACGCTGCTAGTTTTATGCACGTGGGAACGAGAACAGCTGAGCGCCAGCCAAGCAGTCTTGCCTGAGGGCAAACCACCCCTCCTCTACGCCTGGATAAGGTTTGGGACCCCAGTACACTGGAGGTGTCGGTCTCGAATTGCATCAAGGGCTTGTTGTCACCACAGAATGTTTTGCTAGGTTTATTCTACCGGTTTGTTTTCTACACGTAAGAGTTTTTGCAGCAGAGTTGGACCAGGGAGCCGTTTATTTTTAATTTTTTTTTTGTATTTTTTTATTATTAATTTATTATTGATAATTGTCGGGCTTAAGAGGCTTGGGTGCGATTTAAATACCACTCCGATCGTGCCATGTGCAGTACTTTCGTACTTTTCAAACTACGGACAGGGAAATCATTATTTTTTCATTCTGTTTTTTTCCTCTGATAGATAACTAAATTCTTATTTCTCGTACATAGCCCTTTTGTTCATTTTAGTCATAACATTTCCACCACGAGTCCTCAAAGTCCATAGAAAATGTTCATTTCCGGTCAAAGTTTACTGCTCTTGTGTGACCAAAAGGGAGTAAGTTTGTGAAATCAGGCCATGTACGTAGAATAACAGTTCATTTCTGAGTAAAATAAAAAAAACATATTTGAAATCGGACGAAAAATGTAGACGTAGTTTGAAAAGTACGAACGCCTTGCAAAGCACACTTTTGGCTCCATTTGGTGGCGCTCTCTAGTGAAATTCGATCGTGTCTGCTTCGAAACAAGTAGGGGAGGTAATGTGGGCGGGATCTGGACACCGGATGTGCTTGTCATCAGATTACATAATCACAATCTGTTATTTTGAGGTTTGCTTACAGCTTTTTACATCGCTGTCGTGAGAATTCTATAATATTCGCTATCAGAAATTAATTATGATTATTGTTGCTCAACGTCACTTTTATTACCATTAGCTATTCGGACTAAGAGTGGTGATGGACGAGAGTGAAGAACAATTATTACAGATAAGATAACCTACCGTATGCCTTGTGCGGGATTCGAATCCGCGTCCTCCTAGTGTAATTCGCCAGCGTCCCTATACTATTACAATATGTGCGACCACGGACGATATCAGAATTTGAAACTGCATAAATATTATGTTTATCGCGTTCTTTAATTAGTAGATTATAATTTTGATTCTCCGCAATGCAAGGTTTGTGATGCTCCCATTCAACCAATCTTCATAATTACCCGCGTTGAAAGAACTAAGCAAATATTGTTTACGATAAGTCTATGTTATTATATTATATCTGAACCTTTATTCTATTTTTAGATAGCGCTAGAGCGTTCTTTCAGCACGATAAAGAAAATAACATCGTTTGCTAACGCACGGTAGGCGGGCCTTTCGACAGGTCATATCCATAGGACAGACATCACCCATGCACTACGTAATGGTTGAATTATTATTATTATTTACTACAATTCAGAAATTAAAAAAGCCCGCCCCAACCGGGAATCAAACCACGGATCTCCCGCATTCCAGACAGGCGTCTTAACCTATTATTACAGAATATTTCATTTCATTAATCTGCATGGGGGCAAGCAAGTCTGCTAAGTGGTAATGTTTGTGTCTTGTTTGTCTAAAGATAGCGTCCCCGCTTCTATATAGCAGAAGGTCGCTGGTTCGATTCCCGACTTGAATCAACCCATAATCTATAGGCAGGGTATCGCATTACATCCACTGCACTGAGTGTGGCTTTGAAACCGTCTTAGCAACGAAGCACATAACAAGTTGTAAATGGTTGTTCCGAAGTAGTTATATCTACGCTGACTCATCCGCGAATGAAGCGTGGACATCTGTGAACTACTATTTCAAATGTCCGATTATTTCGTCAATCGATGGCGTCGTCGGTTCGTCACTGAAATGAGATCTTTGACTGTGTGGGAAGACTCTCGTTGCTTGCAATTATGATTTGTATATTTTTTAAATCCGGCATTGTAACGATTGTTTTGATTACCGTACCAGTACGATAATGATATCATGCATAGGTGCTTGGTCGCGATTAAACACCACGCTGAGCGTTTCAATTGCAGTTCTTCCGTACTTTACGAACTACAGGGAGAATCATCCGAATATAATTCATTCTGTTGTTTTCTCTTATATGATATTATTCTTAATTCTCGTACATAGCCCATTTTCCCCTGACAGTGGGAGGCATATTATAATATCACATGGTCACTTATGAACCTTGATGTTTCCAAGAATTGTTCAGATCATTTTTTAAAAAAAAATTACGTTTTAATATTGTTCTGGGTAAAGTATCCTAATCATTGCTTGGGTAAGTAAGTTAAAATGTATTGAGTTATTATGATTACTAAAAATATGCCTTAATTCCCTGCACCGTAGGGTTTGTTATTCTTCCAATGTACCAATCGTCTCGATTAACCTTGAAACCTTATACTTCGAATTAGTGATTTCCATTTTCCTTTAATTTGCCAAAAGCTGTTCATGCAATTGTGCCCGGAATTGATCAACCCACAATTCGGAAAAAGACTGTCGAAGGAAGATATCATTGACCCGGCCTATATAATAGAAGCCCAGAAGCAAGCTGGCAACAAATCCAAAAAGAAAGTCACAGTCACCAAGCAATCTGAATCATCTAATTAAAAAACCTACAACGTAGTTTTGCAATGCAGTTCATCTCTTCATTGCGTGTGAATTCCACTTGCAAAGTGTGGCCCAAGAATTCAAGAAACAAAACAAATGAAACTTGAACATGATCACATTTACCTTTTAGTTTTCCCCCGTTTTTTTAATATATCATTATTGGGACCTGCGTTTATTTGTTATAGTAGACACTAGAGGCGAGCGTGTAAAGTATGTCACACATCACATTACTAACGTATTTCGTCGCGAGTGTACGTGAACGTGCATAGTTGAACTCAATGTACCTCATTCTATATGTGCACATGTGTAAATAAGAATTCTCTAATGTAAATAATGTGTAAAAATCCTAACTCACGAGTATAGCACATGCCTATATGCGTGACGCATTTCTAAACTAAGAGTTTTTTTCGTGGTTTTGTTTGCGATATTTGCAATGTATTTTAGCCTATATGTATCCGGAGTCTCAAACGACCACTAACTTTTTTTATTGATTGTTATCTTGTGTATCCGGTATAATTTATTGACAATTAATATTTCTGTTGAATGTGAAAATCCTTATGTGAAAATACGTTCTATTTATCTTTGTTGTGTGTAAAAAATAACTTTGTTTACTAGGAATAACGTTCTGAGGTAGGCCTATATATTTTGCATGGACGTGAGCACGTAGCATAAAGCATATAATAACTTACACATTTGAGTGTGAGTGCCTTGCTCTAAAGTAATTAAATTCACTTCATATCTGAATACGATAGACATTATATAATTACATGATCAAAAAAAGATGTTTAGACCGCAAGATATATTAAATAAAAAACACTCCAAAAAAGTGATTATGCCTACATTTTTTTAAAGTGGCTCTCTTCCTCAGACGCGGGGATATTTTTGATGCGTTATGTATGGCTGTGCTGTGTTTACTGGTTATTGTCCAACTCGTAGATGTTTTATAAGTAGGCTACTTTACCTACCCATGCTAATTACGAGTGTATCATGAATACAACAACCTCATATACATACATACTTTTAAGAAAACGTGTCACGATCGCGAAGCCGCAGTTGCTACCTCGTAAATCGGGAAATAATGGACATGGACGGTATTCAAAAAACGTCTCTGAGGACTGGGCCGCTTGTGGCTGCACCCTCTGTCTTTTATATCCCAAAGAGTGATTGTGTAAATAATATATTACGCAATGTTAGCGTTTAATTGAATTAAAGTGAAACATTTGAATGCATTTGAATGAACAACAAACACTATGGTTCGAACAGAGAACCTCCGCCTCTGTATGTAATAAATAGATGCGAAAGAACACTGTATACAACAAAGAATACTCTTGTCATGGGTTTATGACGTTATAGCTTATGGAACTATAGTCATAAGTTTTAATCGCAAACGGGATTCGTGGAGTATTTCCCCCAGTATTGTATTCAGATGATTAGTGTTTAGAACATAGAGTTGATATTTTTATAACGTTACTTATATTGATTGTGTTGTATATTGCATCACTTGTACATGTAACCATTATTCAACTGTCAATCCTAATAAAATTAAGTATTTCATTGTCACGGGAGAAAAACAAATTTTGGTAGCGTTCTGTGTAAAATATACAATTATAAATTATAACAATGTTAATCATTTCCATACACCAGAAAAAACTTTTGGATAGTATAATTACAACTGGATTGATATTTATCTTCGCATGCATCCACTATAACGTTGCCGGCAATGTAACTTGACCTTGACAGAGCTATCGTCGACGGAGTTGAGTTAGGCTCGCAATAAATCAGATAAGGCGCTGTTTGTCGGTGCGTTACTCCTCCTCGGCTCCATGTTCAGTTGCGGTGGGGATGACTAGTTGTTCACGCCTATCTCCCTCCCTTCCCGCTCCCCGCAAGAGCGTAACTATCCAGAAAAGGGCGGGAAAAGTTAGCACTATACCTCTTAAAGGGGCTAAAAACCCCAAAAAATATTTTTTACCACGTGATCTATAGCACAATACTACATTAAAATGACCGTTTATATCTTGTAACTGTGATTTAACACGAATTTTTGAATTTTTTTGATCAAGAAATTTGCAAAAATTGGTGTTTTGGGAATTTTTTTAAATCGGCTTTAACCTGCTTCTTTTTTGGTCCACATAGATACTCGAGCATAGTACCAATCTGAAATACCCCTTTATAACATCGTGTCTTGAAACAAGGGAACCTAAGTGGGCGTTGTCTGGTTCTCTCCGGTCAGCGTGGTATAGGCGATTAACCCGTGCTAAATGTTTCGTAAGCGATAGCGCGAGAACCCAACCACGGACCGGAATTATATTCATACTGTAAGAAACTATAATCTTTCCTCTTTGCGTGGAAATACATAACTCTGCTCTATCACAAATATTAATGACATTTGTTTTGAGTCGAAGTGAACTCTACATTTACACTGTTGCCAAAACCTTCCAAACTGCCATGAAAAAGCACGTAGGCCTAAAAACATTTTGTCCGTTGCATCAGCATAACATTTGGTATCCGACTTGCTTTGTGGCTACTGTGAGGTCACTGGGTTGTACTAGATCATACATTACTAATAAAATATCCTTTAATGTGCCACCAAAATCTTGAATGAAAAGTACATTTAGCAACCATGGACAGGCGCGTGGTATGCGAGGATGCCACAGCTGCACACAACGTGGCTGCGTCTCGCTTAGGTTGCCGCTCAGTCAGAGTACATTTGCGACAGCGCGCAAACATGGGTCTATTAAACTCATAATAGTTTGAATTTAGGAAGCGTCATCGAGCAAAGTAGAATGCCATCATCTTCTTCACAAAATTATGCATCTTGTGATGTTATTGGTTTAGATTTCTTTTGCGCGAGTCAAAAGATACGGCGAGTTACATTTTCGTACCATGCTAATTCTTATGGGCGCTGAGACCAGAGAGAACCAATTTCCTTCCCGCCTTCAAAACTTAGGTTCCCTATACCCTCAAACACGCAAAAATATGCATTCCAAAATCACACCTCATCATGGTAATCAGCATATTTTGACCGAACTACTTGCTCAAATTACAAAACAAAACAGAAAATTTACAGAAAAGGCTGTAGAGTACCGGTACGTCAATAATGGCCAATATTTTTTTGGATCAAAATCCTCCAAGGTCACGGGGCATAAATATCGTCCCCATGTTATTTCTTATGGGAGATTTTTGCCGATGGGACCTAGCTCGAAAATGTTTGACATTTTTTTGGGAGGTCATGGTGGCCCCAATAATTTTTCTGTTGATTGCTAAATTCATTAGGCCCTACTAGTGAGCCTGAATGAAATATATTTTTTGAGTTAAGCAGTTAAATACCCCTTTAACCCTCTGGGCCCCGATTCATGTACATTTATCGCAGGTATAAGTGGTATAAGGACGGTATAATGCAGGACATGGCAGGATAAGGCCTGGTTAAGTCTGAGCAACTCTCATCCAATCAGAAATTTTCAATCCAACAACAAGTACAACAAATGTTTTTTCCACTGCATTCCACAGCCATGTAAATCAGCAGATTTGCAAAAGAACACTAAAAATTTGCACTATCTTTTGTTTTACATTTTTATTTATTGACAGAAGATTGCGTGAGATCTTTAAAAGAAAAGAAAAGGCGTATTATTGCCGTAAATTTTGGAATAGCCTAGGACTATCATACTATTGTTCATCTGCATAAGGCTTTTAGTAATCAAAACTAGTTATTTGTGCGAGATGTGTGTCAAAACAAGGTCGTGTAGGCCTAGGGTTGCCTAGGAGAGGCCAAGGGCTTGTCAAACGTGTTGTGTTAGTATGTATTAATTTTATCTAGTCATATAGCCTAATCGAACTTTAGGCCTACACTGTTGTATTATGAATAATTTTCTACATCTGGGCCTAGGCCCGGGACGGTTTCTGATTTGTTTTATGAGAGTTATGACAACTTTTCTCGTTTTACACATAGACGCAAAATTTAAAATGTCCGCCATCTGTTGACATATTTTCTTATCCCCGTGCGAGGCGGGATAAGTCTTCATGAATTGGATTCGGAGTTATACCGCACTTATACCACCTAACTCTGCTTATACCGGGATAAAAATGTACATGAATCGGGGCCCAGGGCAGTTACAGTTAGTGTTGTTTTAGGGCACTCAACAGTAGAGTTATCAGTGCCCATGTCAAGTGTATAGGAATCTTCCGAAAAAAATTCAATAAGTATGGGTAAGGATTACCACCATGTATACTTCTTTCCAAGGGAAGAACGTAAATGAGAGACACGGGGTGGACAGGCCTGTGCTGGTCAGAACCAGCCACAAGCATATAGGGAGGCCAGGGGTTCCCCTACGTCGTGGTTGTCTTTGTCTGTGTAATCATCTGTCTGTGTTGTCATTGTCATTGCCGTCGGGGAGGTAGTCAAAGGGAAGAGGAAAGTTCCCCGACGACGACCCAGAGCTCGCCATTAGTTTCAGGGAATGATACTCCCCTACTCACCTGTCAAACTACGAGAAGGTTGCGAGTTGATTTGGAAGACAGCAGATAGCTTTCAGCTTGACCTTCTTTCACTGAAGCAAGTATAGATAAACAATGTTCATTTAAGCCTGTGAGCAACCCGTAAGCCTGGAATTGTTACTAGCCAGTATCGGTTCAGTATCACATCTGCCCAGCCCAGTCATGGGAAAACACCCTCACTCACTAAAAATCAGTTATGTGACTTGAGTGGGTGTTTGGCGCCAGATCACTGTAAAATGTCCAATTATTTTTGGCGTTGCTGCTGCATCGAATTTTTAGACAAGGCTGAGGCTGACTGGGAAGTGGTAATGTATGAACTGTTTTTTACGAGATGGGATTCAAGAGATCTTTCCACCTACGTTGTCAAGTCTACTGATGCTTATTAAAGTTTTACCACATATGGATCATGAGTTTGCGTGAATAATCAACCTGCATAACACCAACATAATGTAGTTGCTATGGTGGTAGCCGTGCAACTAAAGTCTCGTGCGTGAGAAGAGAGACCCAGGTTGGGAGAGAGACAACCACGCAAGCATTGGCTTTCCCCTCAAGATATTGCGCAAATGATGTCGTGTTATCATGTCTCTCTCCTTGTACATACTTGGTATATTTATGATAGGGCTGATAGGCAAGGATTATTGTAGTGGAGAGTAGGGTTGGGCCAATGATATTTAACATCTATAGTATAGGCTAGATCCCCCACCCCCAGTCTCCAGTACAGGCGCGAGCGTACCAAATTGAAGCGTCAATCTGACCTATTCAAGATGGTGATTTTGCGTTTCAATTTATGCTTTACATTATGTTTTATATGCAATTAAGTATTTTCTGGATTGTTTTAATATGGTTTTAGCTTGTGCAGCATGGGAGTGCACAAACAGAAACAATTGAGTAATCATTTGGTGTTAATGGCTAATATGCTCACCTGTCAACCTGTCAGCCATCTTGAAAAATGTTTAGGCTACAAATTGCTCCCATCTACTTAAACATGCAACACACCAGTGGACCAATGACTGACATATCATTGAATTACAGATATCACACGAAAAATTTCAATATGATATCGATATATCAAAATTCAAAATTTTATTGTTTGTAAAAAAAAAAACGAAATGTGGACCTATTTTTAATGATTTGGTCGAAAGAGGGTTGATCAGGTATCACCAAAAATGCATAACGATTTTATCGATCTCACAATCGCGTTTTGTGACCCGGCACCTCCACCAAATTTACCTATCAGTGGGATGCACACTATAATCGATATTATCGGACGATCGATAATCAATATTGGATAAAATCTCAACAATGGATAATCAAAATATCAATAATTAATTGGTTGAAAAGGCCCAAACCACGTTATTCGTATTTCCCACTTGGGCGGACAGAGAGAGATAGGCCGCAAGGTGTCTTCCTAAACACTTATGTTTGGGAGAAAACTTAGCCGATAGTGGGAGGCAAAAACAATGAACACAGACATGACGAGGCAGCGAGTGGCGTGGGATTGTATTGTTTTGAATTTCATGTACCACATTTGAGATTCCATTTTTGTCGGAGCAGCCTTTGTTTTTTTTTGTATTATCAATAATATTGATTCGAAAATTACATTACCTTTTCAGTAATCGATAATGAAAAAAGCATTGATGTGCATCCCTACCAACCAAGATTAATTTAATTTTGACTACCAGTCACTACCTACCCAGCACCTCCACCAAAATTATGAAATTTAGTATTTTTTGAGTAAATATTAGGGCTGTGCGAGCCTAGAATTTTTAAGTCGAGCCGAGCTGAGTTATTAAAAAAGCTTGATTTTTGAGACGAGACGAGCTTTTTTTTAAAAAAATTGTTTTTGTTTAGTTTACTCACTTTCTAGGGATGACATCGGGTACCCGGTTCTAGAAATTACCCAGAGACGATTTTAAATCCGGTATTTTTGCGACCGTTTTAAGGCTAGTTTGCCGGTTTATTTTACGCGCTACGTCGATGCGGTCTTTCCCGCGGAGTAACTGGAGTCGACAACAGAGCGCGTTGTAAGCTTACACGTGTTTCCGACCGTCTATCTCTCCAGCCGCCCAGCCACTCGTGCCCATGCCTACAGTGAGTGCAAGAGAGACAGATACGGCGATATGCTCGACTCTGGAGCAGTAATAATATAATAATAATATGATCTTTATTAGCAATTTTGCTGAGTTTACATTCAGGTTTACTCTTAATATTATGTGTCTTAGTCTAGAAAAGAAAAAATAGTAAATTACAATTATTTTTTATGTTTACTGAGTTGTATTTTGAATTCCCTTACTGATTTTGAGTTTTTTATACTAACAGATAACTTATTATACTCTCTAAATCCTCTATAAAATATTGTGTTTGGGCCCTTTGCCCTATCTTTCTGTCAATGAACAAATCACATCTGCCCAGTATTATGGCCATGTACATCACATGTTATATTTAACATTTTCACAACATATACCTGGCTGAACCATTGACAATCTTATAAATAAATACCATAGTGTTGATCCAGATATGCTCTTCTATACACATAAAATTTAGAGTACCTACTTAACATAAGATTTATACTAGAATATCTTCCTACTCTTATAATTATTCTCATGGCTCTGTTTTGAATTATTTGCATTTTTTGTAAATCAGTCTTATTAGCTAGAAACAGGATAGTTGAGCAGAACTCTAAATGCGGGAGGACAATTGTTTTGTACACCAGGCATTTTGTCCATGATGACAGGGAACTGCCAACCCGAGCCATGAAGCCCACTTTCTTTACCATTTCCCACATATGTACTGGAAATGTTCGTTGAAATTTAAATTTTTGTCTATTACAATACCTAAATATTTATACTTGGAAACTTCCTCTAATGTGCATCCCTCTATTTTAACATCTAGGCCTAGTGGTATCCCAGTAGGTGTTTCATTAGTCTCAAATTCTCGTTTACTTCTCACTATCATGTATTTAGATTTTTCTATATTTAGCTTTAATCTGTTAGTTTTTAGCCATTCATTTATATTTTCCAGCTCCTCATTCATGATTTCTATTAGTCTATGTACATCTTTCCCAATTAGATAAAGTAATGTGTCATCAGCATAAACAGGGTGCGAATTATCGACTTTGCAGAGGGGGGGACGGCTCATAATAGTACTTTCGTTGGCAAACCGGGGTCTGGGGCAAAGCCCCAGCCGCCGGAGGCGAATTTTTTTTGTGGTATTATTGCCCTTGAGATGGCCTTAGAAGCGATCTGAGGAAAATATTTGGGGGTATTATTGCTCTCAAGATGGCATTAGAAGCGATCTGATGAAAAATTTTTGGTCATTATTGCCCTCTAGATGGCCTTCGAAGTGATCTGAGGAAAAATTTGGGGGTATTATTGCCCTCGAGATGGTATTAGAAGCGATCTGAGGTATTATTTTGAAAGGAATATGTGTAAATTGACACATTATTTATAAACATTACGAGATAAAGTCACTTGATATGTTATGAGATGATGGGAATCCAGAGGTGGGGATTTAGCCATCCCCGGCAGGGATACCTTTCAGTAAAACAGAGCCAGGGATGAAATTACCAGAGGGGGGGAAATCCCCTCCATCGCCCCCGTCAATTCGCACCCTGAAAAGGTTTACTGATAGCTTCACTGGCCTGCGAGAAAAAGGTGCGCGTATGATCCAACCAACTCACATCACAGCTGACCATGAACAAGATCGTCGGTGTGGAACTAGGTTAAGTAATTACGACCGATTACTACGCATTGGATTGTTATTCCTATGCTTATCTTCTTTCTTTCCCAGGCTTATCTTCTTTCTTTCCCATGCTTATCTTGCGGTGAGAGCTTCAGCACGGGCGATAGTAGTTTGAGGTTTTCCCACATGAGAGAGAGAAAGACACGTTTGCATTCTACTGCGTCGAGTCGGATTGCATTGACTGTTGATTGCTGGCTGCCGCATTCTTTCGTGAATGTCTTTGTTGACAAGACTGTCTGTTGAGTGTTGATGAAAATGAGCAAACTGCGTGTTTTTGTAGGCTCGGCTTATAAATCGCGCCTTAAGCCAAGCTTGGCTCGGCTGGAATAAATTGAGCCTAAAACTATGCCTCAAAAATAAAGCTCGAGAAATCGAGTAGTACTCGCACAGCCCTAGTAAATATTAATAAGAGGGCAAATATCGATGTCAAAAATATTCCCACTTATCGATATTGTATGCAAATATTGAATTTCTTGCCCAGCCCTAGTGGAGAGTGGGGGGAGTGTACTGTTCATTTGTAGAAACGTGCATACCACAAACTATGGCGCTGTATTTTATGTCAAGTTTGACAAAGCTGTTGACTTATTTCAATATGACATAACTATATTGATATCATGAATAGGTTAGATTTACCCGCAATATCTATATTGTTATTGTATTGAATAACTTATATGTAGGTATTCTTGGGACTGCTAAAACTTAACACATGATCACATTAGTCTTGTAATTATGTTGTTTCCTTTATTTCTAGACTGTGCATTCCAGTGCCTTGGATGCCCTCTTGGGTTCAGCAGCCCAGTCTACCTAGAACATCATAAGAAGTTCTGCCGTGCACAGAGGAACAATTCTGCCATCACTCCCAACCAAATGGAAAATTCAAACACTGGTAAATATACTGGGCAGACGACTTCCATTAAGGCTGCCAGCACTAGAAATAGAATCAACGGAAATGTAAAGAAATCAGCATTACAGGAAGATGCCACGGGTGTAAAGAATCTTGGACGTATATTCACTTGCGATGTTTGCAATAAGGTATTTAAAAGCAAGCTCAGTCTCAAGCAGCACATGGTGTTACACTGGGGGGAACCACTACGGAAGTGTGCCAAGTGTGGCCTAGCTTGTGCTAGCGAAGAAGAACTGCAGACCCACATGCTAACCCACGGTGCTGAGCCACAGTTTGGCTGTACCCTGTGCAAGGCTAGCTTCTCCAAGGAAGGTGAACTTAAGAAACACGCAAAGAGCCACGGAAGTGAGAGTGAGAGGCGCTTTGCTTGTGATGTGTGTCTGGCCAGGTTCACTTATAGTCATCACCTCACTACACACAAGCGCACCCACACAGGGGAGAAGCCCTTTGCCTGCAGTGTCTGTCAGGCCATGTTCAATCGGTTAAGTACCCTCACTAGACACAAGCGCGTCCACACAGGGGAGAAACCGTACGCCTGCAGTGTCTGCCAGGCCAGGTTCAGTGACAGACGTGCCCTCAGAGACCACAAGCTACTACACACAGGGGAGAAACCCTTTGCCTGCAACATCTGCCAGGCCAGGTTCACTCAGCTAAGTAACCTCACTACACACAAGCGCACCCACACGGGAGAGAAGTCCTATGCCTGCAGTGTCTGTCAGGCCAGGTTTGC
Organism: Sweltsa coloradensis; assembly: GCA_024449915.1. Taxonomy (NCBI): domain Eukaryota; kingdom Metazoa; phylum Arthropoda; class Insecta; order Plecoptera; family Chloroperlidae; genus Sweltsa; species Sweltsa coloradensis. The sequence continues at coordinate 1,511 of JAMZAV010002362.1, read as the reverse complement.
TCGGAATAGTGACCTCACTACACACAAGCGCGTCCACACAGGGGAGAAACCGTACGCCTGCAGTGTCTGTGGGGCCCGGTTCAGTAACTCGAGTACCCTCAAGAGACACAAGTTAGTCCACACCGGTGAGAAACCCTTTGCCTGCATGTCTGCCAGGCCAGGTTCACTCAGCTAAGTACCCTCACTACACACAAGCGCACCCACACGGGGAGAAACCGTACGCCTGCAGTGTCTGTCAGGCCCGGTTCAGTGACAGTAGCAACCTCAGCAGACACAAGAAGCAGCACACGAGAGACTGAACACACGAGGAACACCCGCCTAGAGACACCCTAGATTTCACCCGTATATATAGCCAATAGCCATGATACAATGCAACTATGTATAAAGCCTACTATATAGTACACCCCCCTATATATACAGAGGCAGGTATTTACGGTAAAAACTAAACTTTCACCGCTAAAGACTGTAAACGATAAATCATTTTCAACACCATATTCACCGCTTTTGGTCAGAACAAAACCAAAGATGCAAATAAGTTCCACCACAAAACCTGCCTCTGAATTCTCATAACTACATTTTATTGTAATCTGCAATTCTTTTACAAGGTCCACACCCAAAATTTTCAAAAAAAATCAGGGGGGAGAGAGATATAGAGCTTTCAACTAAATGTTGAATTATTTTCACCACCAATTCACCGCTTTTGGGTACAATAAAAACGAAAATTGACTTTTATTTTCACCCCAAATACCTGCCTCTGTATATTTATTTCTGCATGTTTAAAGACATATTTTATTATGCAAAATGATAGTGTTGGGTAAGGTTCCCGCAAAAAAGGAACTTTTAAAAGTTAGGTTACTTGGCCTTTTAAATGGAACTTTTAAAAGTTACAGTTCCTTTCCACAAAAAGGAACTTTTGAGTTCCCAAAATTTAAAAAAAGTTCCTGTTTAAAAAGTTTCTTTATCAGATAAATTATGGTACATAGGATTTAGGTTTCGATTTTTAAGCCGTGTCGTCGCGAGCAAATATGACAGGTTTATCAATCGGGGTTACGCCTCCTAAAAAATTATATGCTACTGCTTTTTATCAACTGATTTTCATATCTGTGTCAGCTAAATCAGTTTTCAAATGTAGAGACATGGTGGGTTTTGTCCATCTCTCAGACTGAAAGGAACTTCTAAAACTTTATTAAAAGTTGCCCAAAATTTGTAACTTTTGTGTTGAAGTTCCCCTAACTAAAAATGGAACGCGTTCCTTAAAAAGTTGCCGAAAAAGGAACGCGTTCCTAGGGAAACGCGTTCTTTTTAAAAGTTCCTACCCAAACACTGCAAAATGATTCCGATAAAGTTTCTCAAAGGTTTTGTAATTACTGTCCTTACCAAGGCAATTGTGAAGTGCCCGGTTCTGTTCTATAGTAATTTTGCATCAGACAAGCCAAGGAACCAAGCGTGAAGTTTTTTAGTTAATATTGTGACATTCCAAGTCTATTCATTTAAATATTAATCATATAATT